>CM076573.1:804803581-805069918 GCA_034641835.2 Pinus albicaulis | reverse complement strand
GGTGAATTTTCTGTCATTTCTTAACATTTCCAGCACTCTGAATTCATTTATGTAGTTGTTTATGCCTTTTTAGGCTTTATACACTTTGTATAACCATTTTCTGAGCATAATAAGAGCAAAGGCATGCCCATTTGGGGGCCTTGGACCCGACAGATGTAGCCCGGGAGGGGTGAACTACCTAAGCATACGCTGAGTTATATTCTGTGTCAATTTTGCTGCTTATTTTCAGAATTACATGAGTTAAACAGTAAATTGAAATCAGCCTCCCATTCACAAAAGGACTAATACACTTAACAAAACACATTTGTTCCATTGCAAAACACTTCTAAAAGTTTGCACACATCTATTAAAGGTTAATGAATACTTTGAACCAGCAGCAAATACTTTCATAACTAGATCATTGAGTGTTTACTGTTTATTTCTTTAGGCAGAGTCTGTTTGTGGGCCAGGTAGCCTCTGGTTTCATCCTTTTATTTGGAAGGTGAAATAACCAGTAAAAGCCCCAATAGTCAATCTTTGTATGAGAAATAATTAGTTCTATTTCGATTCATGGTGTCCAAGGATGGTGGGAAAATGATAGATAAAATCCCTAACTTATAAATACAGTACTTATGGGAAAAATATAAATATGATCACTAATTTATGGTGTCCAAGGATGGTGGAAAATGATAATGATAAATAGGATCACTAAATTATAAATATGTCACTTGATGTTCATGAGGGACTTTAAGCATCTCAATAATAAGTCCTTAAAATGGTAAAATTTTATGTCTTAAAAAGTAGTCCTTGGGAAACCATTGGAGAGGTGATGAATGTTTTTAAAATTCATGGGTGATTTATTTTTATCAACTGAATCCTAGACTTCATGCTTGAGCCTCTATTGAGCTATAACAAGGAACATAAACCCTTGGCTTTTCTTGTGTAGCAACCCTTGGTCATCGTAGAAAATTTGACCTAATGACTTGGAACCAGTGTCTTTATTCTGCTTTTGGAAATTTCTAAGGAGCTATTGAGATAGGATCTTGGAAGGTGAGTTTATCATCCTTGCTTTTGTCATGATTGTAGATTTTGCAGTGGCATTGAATGGGGGTTTCTTGGTCTCTTAGATAGTTGCTTGTAGCTTCTTCAATGCCTCCTCATTTTTTATCAAACCTTGGTAACTAAGCAGTCATTTCGGTGAACCTCTCCTCTTACCAATTACCTATCTAAATGAATTTGCTTCATAATTGCAAGAGTTGGAAGATGCTTTTGTATAATTCTTACCTCATTTTGGTGAAAGAGTCTTGGTGTTTGGCTAGTTCTTTTTCTAGCTCATGTGATTTTTTCATCTAATATCAACTTTCCTGTAGGATCTATATATTTAAGTCTCTTAAGTCTTCAAGCCTCTCCCTGTTTAAATCTTTTCCCATGCTAGGTTTCCTTCAAGCAAAGTGCTAAGAAGTCTTGACATTAAGAAGATTTGAGGCATCTTAATTTTGACTATGGTAACGACTAAATTCAGATTATAGCAACATCAAAAAATTGGACTTAGGCACTTCGTTTGTGGCTACTTGGAGTCTTGAGACAGTTCATTTGGAGTATCACTCAGATGTTATTTGGAGCACTACCAAAGTCATCATCTATAAAAATCACTAAAAAATTTAGAAGAAACATTTAGATTTGACACAGAGAATTCTTTGGAGCAATATTGTTGAATTTTATTGAATCACTTCCTTTAGAGCATCCTTGTTGAATACTATAGAAGCATCATTTGGATAAAAAATAAAACATTTGGAGTAGTCTTGGAATTTTTTTAAGGAAACTGCACGTTGTGGCTGAAACTTCCAGCACTCCTAGCAATCTTCTTTGCTTCAGCTCCAAAAGGTGTAAATGGTAACACCCTTTAGGTGGCTTCATAGCTTGAGTTATTATTATTTTACTATAACCCTGTTTGTGGCTTCTTCATCTTCATCATGTGTCATTCAGTGAACTGTGGATAATGTCGTAGAGCCTACTTCTGTGAAAAGGCTTGAAAAAAGAGGAAGGATCTTTGGCAGAAACAATCCATCTGCCTGAAGATACTGTTACATAATGAATTCTAATTTTTTTCCATCTAATATCTCTTATTTATAGCATGGTCTAATATTTCTTATGCAGCTTTGACTAACAACAACTGCAATATTTTAGCCAAATTGTCGGTAATGCGAACTTTCCTGCAACCTTGTTCTTGTATAGAAAAATTATGCACTTTGGCCTATAAGTTGATTTTGATGTGTATTAGACAATCCTAATTCTTCAATCTTCTATTACTGCATGAGAACGACAGTGGTAGGTGGTGATCATGATATGTTAAGATGGTCTTATCTATTTATCTATCAGAAAAAGAAGTGAGCATGCTCATCCTCCTCCATTGGAGTGATTAGGGATCAAATTTAATATTTAATAAATCTCTATAAACCAAAAGATACATACATAGATTCTAGAGGGACAATTGGTGTAGGACCAACTCCTTCTCACTCATGTTACAAGTTGCCAACACCTGACTAAGAAAAGGTACTTCATAACTATTGGACTTGTGTTTTTAAGTTAGATCAGGTTGGTAGGCTTAGGATATGAGGAGAATTGGTTGTAAATTCAACAACCAAAGAGTTTTTAGTAGTTGAATAGTTTCCACTCCGCTGGTTGTGATTTGAGATAATAAAAAAAATGATTCAGAGTAACTATTTTCATAATTTAAAAAAACCATCCAATCAACCTTAAAACCAATACCCTGTCATGAAAACAAGTTCCATCAAAAAAAATTTTAAATCATCGCTTTAAGTTTTAATTTTGTAGGACCAATTTTTACTAGGAAATCATTAAAACAAAAATCCCAAACATAAGACAACACCGAAATCTTGAGAAAATCTCTTAAAGAGTGCATAATTTAATCAAAGCTCTAGTAAATTTCCCTTCATCATAAACTCTAACAAAATGTTATGCATTAGAATATAACTAATCTCCAACAAAATAAAAGTAGCAGGGGTTTCCACATATAATCCCATCACCAGGAAATCATTAAAATAAAAATCCCAAACATGCGACATTCAAGACATCTTGAGAAACATTATTTGAGAATGCATAATTTAATCAAACCTTAAGTAAATTTTCCCCTTATTCCAAACTCTAATAGAGTGCCATGCATTAGAATATATTTAACCTAAAACTAATCTGCAACAAAATAAAAATAGCATCGATTTCCATGAATATCAATTAGGATTTTGTAATTATAACAACCAACCACCATGTAAACCTTAAAAAACTAGAGAGGGTGCTAATAAAATTTAGCCCAACATGGATACGACCATAGGTTAATGAATAGAAACCAATATAAGTGGAGATAAATGTAGAATACTAACCAATTTGGTGACAGGAATGGGAAACCCATGTTAGGCGTAGACTTGCGTTAGTGCTTTGGCATCACCGCAGGCCTCCAAAAGAGATGCATAGATATTGAAATCAACTGAGATTCCCCTCTGATGCATTTTATGGAGTATACCCAGAGATTCATTCCACTGGCCTCGCTTGCACTTGTTGCAAGATATTGATGATGTAGGTAACGAGGTCGACAGTAGTACCAATTCTGAATCAATGTGTTTTGTGGGCATTTTCATGGCAATCCTCCTTAGCGAGAAAATGAAATTCCAAATGAAAAAGGCCCAAAAATTTTACAATAATTATAATGTGACAAAAATATTATTTGAATATAAAAAATATTTATTTTTTTATAAGTTATTAAAAGTTATAAATGTTTTGATGTTTTTCAAAAAGAAAGGCAATTGAATTTGTAATTTTTTTTTTCTTAATTTTTTTATTTTTTTCATTCTAGTTTAGATTTATTTTAACTTTATACTAAGGGGATTAAATCTATTTTCACGTTAAAAGAGAGGTTTGCATTTTAATAAAAAATTGATTGCACTTCCTAGATCCAGAGTTAAGATGGATCTAGATCGGTTTAATTATTAATTATTGTTATAATTATAATTTATTTTCCTTTTACGGAGTCAAAATGTTAAAGAGGACATCACAACATCTCTACCATGGGAGAGGAATTCAATAATTATTGAGAAACCTTATAGCCACATAGAAAAATTTCAGGTGGAGAAAGGATTGTGGAGTTTCAGACCAGAGCAAGGCGTAGTTTTGACAAAGAGTAAATGGGATATGGACAATGTCAGGCTCTAATATCCTTATCAAAATGAAAAATAATATTATACGATAACCATGAGATTTTTATTCACATGACGTATATTTTTTAAGTATATAGATCGTCACCATGATAAACCCTTTGAAGACACACAACTACTCATCAAATATGTTTTTCAGATGAGATGTTGGTTTCTTACTATCGAACCCACATGAAGGAGGAGTTGGTGGATTATGCATTGGAGGAGGAGGTTTTCAACAAATTTAGGCTAGTCACAAGGGTTTTATCCATTCGCATTTAGAGGTTAGATCGAAAGGTCACCTTGCCTCAATTTCAGACCTTACCAGGTCTTTAGAAATCAAAGTTAATAATTCGATAGGGCAGTCATCTAGCGATTTAGAGGCCCTAACCCCTGCTCTAATTGTGCACTATTCGGGTCCTCTAGTTTCGACCAACCCAGGGCTTGAGGCCATTTGGTTTCCCTTTCATTCTTATAGAGATTAGAGAAATACATGTAGTGTGTTATGAATTTTTTATGGCTTTCAGAAGTTTCAAAAGTTACAACTTTCTCCGGTTTGTTTTTTTTCTTGTCCTTCATCTCAAGTGCGATTGGCCTCACCCAACAGTGAAGGAAGGTAAAACTAATTTTGAGAATATTTGAATCCATCTGCAGTGTTAAAATTTAGAGACAAAAGGGTATTCAAAATTTTAACGTTGTAGATGGATTCAAAGACCCTTTTGTCTGTAAATTTTAACATTGCAAATGGATTTAGAGACCCCTATAGTGATATGAAACACTTCAGTATCAAAATTGCAATTTTTCATTTCTAAAGTGACATAATTAAAAATTATTAACATAAATGACTAAGTCATATATTGGTTGTACTTATTATTTGGTCATATTTTTATTCTTGGACTATAGTAGTCATTTACGTTAATCATTATTAATTTTGTCACTTATTATCTAGTCATTTATTTTAGTCATGGATTAAATTAGTCATTTCAGTTAGTCACTTTTAGTTTGGTCACTTATTATCTAGTCGAATATTTTATCCCTAGACTGAATTAGTTGTTTAAGTTAGTTATTTTTAGTTCAGTCACTTAAAATTGGTCAAATTTAGAAGTAATTCACTTAAAATAATTGCGCTGACTAACGTTTTTAGCCACCTAGTCAATAATTTCATCATTTTCTACTACTAATATGACAACTAACTTACAACAATATTGAAGGCGTTCAGATTCTTTGTGACCAAATATCCATCCCTCATCCTCAGGTTATATAACTTTTTCCACAGGAACAATTTATTCACTAGAGACTTAGATTGGTACAAAGTCCCTAAATTGACCCACAAAGTCTTTGTCATAGCTTCCCCAGATACATTCAACAATATTGAATCTGAGATACACAACCATATTGTGCTCTTTTCCTTCCGATCCAACTTCACCTAGTATTCATTTGACATTTTCGTTGGTTTAGTACCCAGATCTATCATGATCCACTGATCTTTATCTACCAGCAAATCCTCCATCTTAAGCTTCCACAACTCAAAATTCAGACCATGAAATTTCTCGATCTCTATCTTTCCACTGCTCGCCATATTCTTTCACTACAAGAATCGATCTCGCAGATCTCCCACTGAACTAGGTCTACCATAGGCTCGACCAAAAAATCGCTCAACAGAAAAGGCATCCCCTTCAAGCCGAAACAACTCTGATACCAAATGTAGGTTTTAACCCTGTACAGAAATTATCTGCAAATAAATTCTTAAAAACAGAAAATAAACAATAGTGGGAGAATAAAACATAAAAAAAATATGCACAAGGATTTTTCTCCTGGATCACAAATCAAGACTATACCAGCTTGATTTTTCATTATATTCCTTTTAGTGTTACAATACATATATATACACGCCGAAGCATTCATAAAATCCAATCCATTAACCATGGATTAGAACATAATCGTAGTTCCCTTGAACGGATCTACAAAATACCAGGGGCCGAAAACCATCATGCCCCAAAAACATGTGCAAACCCATGCACAAAACCATAGGTGGGTCCACCACATAAAATAAGGTCCAAAATTTTTTTCTCGGGCGCTTCCCCAGACATCATGCAGGGGGCTACCCGCCCCCTACTGACCCCTGGACAGGGGGGGGCTACTGGCCCCCTGTGACGCCACTGCTACACCCGATGCAATGAACAAGGAGTGCTTATCCCCGCATATGCAACTATTCATGGGAAGAATATAACACTTACCCAAAATCCCATATAGTTCAATTTTGATGAATTATATCATCCCATATGATCTATCTAGCTTGAACCAAAGACATGTTTCCTTTGAGCTTCTCCTTCAATTCGTTTCTCTTATCACTTGCAGATTGATATTTGGCATGCTATTGATTCACATTCTCTTTTGGCATGTTTAATTTCCTTTCCTTATGTTAAAATTTTTCTTTGGTATCGTTCAAGTATTTATGTAGCTTCTTCAATTCATCTTCTGATATCTTTAGTTCAATCACACCTCTCGCAAACTTGTATGTTGAGTCTTCTAAATCATCTGATACCACCAAAGTGCATACATATTTGTCTATTTTTTACTATAATTATGCATCTTTTTGCTTAAGGATTGCAACCTCTTCATTTATATCCAATAATTATTTAGTTAAAAGTTCTTTTTATTTTTCCACCTGAATTAATTCAGGTGCTTGGACATGTTATGCTATAGATATTTTCAAGTTCTTCCTCAAATATTGAACCTTTGATTATGCACTTTGTATCAGAGGTTGGATGGCTTCTTTGTCTTCAAGATTCACCCCAATTTTTATGATGGACTTCTTATATTCCTCATTTTACGTATAAAGGGCGTTGGATATCACCCTCTCTTGCTTGAGCTTATATATTAATTTCTCTAGAAGTGACTCTTCCTTATTTTCTACTAAAGAAGTCTTACTAAGGTCATTATATACTAATTCTGCTATTTTCCTATGCAGGTTGATCTTATCAAGCATAGGAATGTATTTTGTATTTATAGATAGATTTATAGCCTTGAACTCTACACCTAAGGAAAATGATTGAGCCACTAGATGAGTAAGTGATAACTTCAGTTGATCCCTCTAAATATCCATGGATGATAGGAGCATGGTCTGGTAAATAGAGATTGTTTTGGATTATAATTGTGCTGCAACATTACTTCTCACTTTTATATTTTTCTCTTCAATTTGTTGAATGTATTTCTGGAAAGCATTTAGAGAAGACAACTCCTCTTCAGTATGATTTGGAGAGAAATATGAATGTCACATACCTCCAAATTGCACTTTAAATCATATTTCACTTGAAGGCCTTTCTATCAACTATAAAAAAATTTCCTTCCCTCCTAAAGTTTTAGCCTTTTTAGTGGATTGGGAAATTTCAACACCGATTTACAAGAATTCTGTTGCATTTATTTTAAACCCTTCTTTTAGGAAGATGAGTTTCCACGTTTATCACTTGTTTTTAATCCTCCATACCAGAGTTTTATAACTTTTCCAATTCTTGTCTTGCCTCATGGGTGTAAGGAGCACATGATATATCCATTCTTCTACTAGAAACTATTTCATGTGGGTCATAGTTTCATCTTTATCGTTATCCAAAATTCAACGTTTGCAATATCCTCCATAACTTGCCTATTATTTGCAATAAAAGGACCCATTGTTGTAGGAAGCTTAAACAAGAAACCTTTCTTAACTGGGGAAAAATGAACTTGATCCACGTTTAAACTTTCTTTGATAAATTCTAAAGAAAAAAATCTTATAAGAGAAAATGTAGAGAGCTTGTACAGTGGAATTCACACACCAAATAGCCTTATCTCTAAAAAAATCTTCACAAAAATACCAATCACCAAATCTAAAGTCTTTACTTTGCTGCAATAGTGATTTGGCTTGTGGAAGAATTCTGGAAGGATGTTGGTTATCGATAATCATGTATACCACTAACATAAAATATGATATATAATATGAAAAACCTTCATTATTTTTCTTTCATTTGATAACATTGGTTGAATTGATAATAGTCTACTTTTTTAAACTATGGTTAACAATATTTAACCCCAATCCCATGAACTCATCAACATGATGTTAAGGAATAAGTGAACCAGCAAAGATGGATACCTAAAATAGACAGTGATGCTAAAATTGTGAAATTGGAGGTTAATGGCATGTTCCTAGTAAGATGGGATATCTACTATGATGTATGGTTGTATTATTAAATGAAAAAACCCTAGATCCCGGTAATTCATGGTTCTGGTATCATATTTTCCCAATACTCTCGTAATAAGTGAGAGAACTGGCTTAATGACTTCACAAAACAAAGTTATGGGAACTTCATAAGAATATGGAGAGAGACCTGAATTAGGAAGTAAAATGAGACCCAAAAACTTAGTGAATCCTCAGTGAATGAAATATGATTTTCATATTCTAGGAAGTCCACAGCTTGACAAATTAACAAAGAAAAGACTTGAAAAATATTTTCTCCTACAGAGTTCATGAAAAAATTTCGTTGAGGATATATGGATGAAGTAATCCAACTAACGGATTCTGGAAATGGGTAAGTATACAGAATAACAGTAGATGCAAGACCATACTTTATTACTCAATGGGAAACTTCTTACTCAATTTCACTGACAAACAAGTTACGATGAATTTTCATAAGGTTTAGAAAACAAGCAAAGTCGAAAATATCTCTCTCCATATCCATCAGAGGTATATGAGTTGTCGACGTAGAGAAACAATTTTTCTTAACCTTTTTTTTTCTTTTTATCCTTTGAATTTAACGCAAGGGAAAGAAAGGAATGTTGCTTCCTAGGCTTTAAAATCGCCAGTGCTGAGAACTTGAACCAGGGAGCATGAGTGGAATTTTTATGAAAATGGGGAAATGTGATTATGAGTACGGATAAATATGACATGGTAAGAGAGGTGGGAGCGAAGAGGACATGGAGGGATGAGTTGGCTCACTTGTACACGCTCGCATGTCATCGTCGGTGGTTTCGATCAACAGCAAAATATTTTCGTTAGGGGGCTCCCGCGCTGCTAAAAGGTTTTGATTAGAGTGCTAATGGGGTATATCAAGACCATTGATCTCCTCAACTATAATTTTGTGAAACTGCCCTTTAGGGGCACTTTTCAACATATCTTTCGTTCTGTTTGTGCCGTCAGGTTTCACTGTGGGCATGGTTTGATTCCAAAGTGTTGTGATGCGCTCACAACTTGTGCGATTTTTAATTCTCTGATGCTACATACATATATGGGGTGGCCACCATCCATACTTATATTATTGTATTCTACTTTTCTAAAGCCTTCAATCTCAAAATTTATGCTTCCATTGAGAATATGTATAATGTATGCATTATAAAATAAATTAACAATACACCAATGTCTAAGTAGATATACAACCTCTTCTTTTATATATATATATATTTATTTATATTTATATGTTTATTTATTTGAAAAATAAAATGAAGAATGCTTTCACATGACTAATTCATAGATTCCAAGGATTATCTTGATTTTGAATTTGACCCTAATTACTATCCCTAGAGAACTATACCTTAAATATGTTCTCAAACTATTAGGCAAGCAAAAATAATTTGTAGCAATCATTTATATGGAAATTTTTTACCTTGTAGAAGTTGCAATGAACAATAAACTTACAATTTTAGTGCAGACATGTTGAAGCCCTTTAGGATATTTATAGGTAAGCTCTAAGTCACCTTCCTTGCCTTCATTCTTAGACTAAATTCAAGTTATTTCGTCCTCCCACAAGTCGTCAAATTGTTTTGACCTCTAATCTTAATCCTAGGATGGAACGATCCCTCTATGTCCTAGCTATTATACAAGTGAGCTTCAAACACAACCATTTCTCTAGGAAGTGACATAGCCAAAGGGAAGCTCCCTTATGGACCTTCCCCCTTCACTTCCACAAGTGAAGTGACTCCTTGACTCATTCTTCCCTCCTACCCCGGTAATACTTGTTCATATAAGAGAAGAAATTGTAAAAGGTATTAGGATTGACGATTGATTATCACCTTCTCTTGTGAACCTGTCTCCCTAATTTATCATTTCAAGGGAATTGACAAGGAGAAGCCTCCTTAATCCAACTTGGCCTCTAGAAGATCCACCTCTCTCCTTTCTAACTCTCTTACCTAAGGATACCCTCCTTGATTCCTTAGTAAATCTAAAGTGAGAAGGCTAGATGATGAAGTGAAATTGGGAAAGAGTCTTTAGTTAACCCATACTACACCCCTATAAGCCTTGCACAACCCTAGGATGCTACTTTGCACGTCAACACCCTTCATTTTATAAAATGTTGTAGGGAAAATGTAATGGTATTATTTTAGCAAGTCCACCACTTGGTTCATGGTCTCCTCATCTCAATCATCTCCAATATTCGACATTTTGCATTTTTCCTCTATAACAATGTCGCGTTTTATAGTCTTCATTGGCTTATTATAATTAGGAAGACTTGAGTTGGTGTTCGCCCCTTCTACCACAGGTTATTTTTCTGTCTCTCCAAATTTCAAGTGATGTGGGTCTTCTTCATTTGGAATTTCTTCAATATTTAGGCAATATACCATGTGTTGATGTTTGATTTTCTCTAAATATTTTGTGCCAATAGAGTCTTTAGTTTCACTTTTCTTCTATTTTTCTTGGAATGTAATTTCCATAACGTGTTA
Organism: Pinus albicaulis; assembly: GCA_034641835.2. NCBI lineage: Eukaryota > Viridiplantae > Streptophyta > Pinopsida > Pinales > Pinaceae > Pinus > Pinus albicaulis. The sequence goes on along the minus strand of CM076573.1, from coordinate 805,059,047 downwards.
TAGCATAGTGGTCAGGACGGGTTCTTTTCTATGGGTCCAAAACTAGCCCCAATTTTTTCAGTGATTGTTGTCCATGTTTTCATTTCTCTTCTTAATTCCTGTTGCACATACCAACACTTTGGTATGGTCACGAGTGTGCGTATGAACCGGTGCAACAAAAAATTTTCTTCCACTTCTAGAACGGCCCACGTCTTCTTGCATCACGACACATGCTCCACTAGATATTTTATGCATTATTACAGAGTTGTGAGGTGATCTTGGCATTGGTCGAATCTGTCTGACATCGCTACTAGTGCAATCTCCCAGGATTTTTGTGTTTATTTGTGTCACCCACATTCTCGCTAGAGTTCCACGCAGTGTGAGATATAGAGAAAGAAAATGTGATTACTCTGGTACTTTTTCTGTTTCCTAAGTCAGTGAGACTCCATGTCACGTCAAATTTTGGTAATTCATAGATCTATGAGCCTATTATCACATTTAAAGTATTGAGGTAATCTCAATTGGGGATTTAGGGTCTAAGTTCTGCTAAATTCTTTTGAGTGCTGACTTTTGTTTTTGTAGCGCTAATTCTAACGATACAAAAGATGTTGCCAAAAAAATGGCAATGACTACTATGCATTTTTTCAGTTAGGTGTTGTCAAATACGATGACGCCATGTGACCTAAAATATCTCTTCCGACAGGTAGAATTATCAAAGTCATGCACTATAGTCATTCTTTATCCGTCAAATCGTATTTTCCAACAGAAAATGTTGATGATCCAAGTAAAAATGGGCATGATGGGGATGATGGATGCACGAGGGGTTTATTCATTTTATATCAACTTGTCTGCTTGAATTTCCATATTTTTGTGGCTAAGATTAGAAATGCTTTGTTTTTCTCGTATTTTGTTTCCGTGGAAATAACTCTCGTTTTTTTGTTCCAAAAATAATGCCTAATCAGTTGTTGATTCTTTGACTATTTTATGTTTGCTAGATCCATTCGTGATTATGGGAAACTGTAGGTCTTTGTGTAGTGATGTGCGGAAGGGATAAGACTTTATTGAAGCTTATTAAAAACATTATCAGCGGATTGTGTAGGCAGTTTTGGTAGAGTATTCTCACAAGCTCCAAGGGTTCAATTACAATGTTTCTAAATTCTTCATAGAGGGGTTTGATGGGAAGGTGATTACTCTTGCCGAAATTTTATTTCTAGTTACAGAGGAAGTCATTACTGAGGAAACAAACTTGCTTGTTGATGGGGATAGAAGGTTGAAAATCCAAAACCTTCTAGTTATCAATGTTCCAGTTTTCCCAAAGGAAGGGAACCAAAATGAAAATTGGAGGATGGATGTGCAGAGAACGTGGCTCAAACCCACTTAGAATAACTCCTTGAAGTTCATACAAATGTATTTTATGTGTGAGAGTAGGTATGATAGGATTTCCATGTACCACTTCAATTTTTTGTCTCATTTAGTCGATTAATTAAGAATGAACATGCATTTTTTCTTGTTAAAGATTCTTATTTAAATATATGTAAAAATTATAGAAAAACCCAAGTATTCCCCCAATTACATTTTTCATAAGGGTTTGATTAAAATATTAGATGTTAATTGAAAAAATTGAAAGCGAAAAAGTAAGTAGGTGTAGTGTAACTAGACTAAACTCGACTAACTGAAACTGAACTAAGACACTTGTACGGATGGTTTACACCTAGCAGTGGTTGAGATTACGTTCTTTAACACTCCCCTTTAATTTCAACCACATAAAAAAAAATTAATTAAGATACCTGCTGGTCTATGTCTCAACGAGGCTTACAATTTAAAAAAAATTGACTTCAACTAGATTTGGTTTTCTTCTTCTCTTTTTCAAAATTCTGTAGCCTCTAAATTGTTTCATATTTTTCGCTTTGTTGTATCCTTGAGAACTCTGTTTCTTCATTTTCTAGTGTAGGTCTTCTATTTTTCCAGACTATCTAAGCATGTTTTGGACATCTTCAATAAATGTGGGCTGCTGCCACATATTGTCTTCTGTAGTGCTCTTTTCATCATCAATCTGCTGCAACATAGATTAGAATAATATCTTATCTCTTCAAAACTCCAATGCATGAAAATTTCATTGACATGTTCATCATGCATGTCATCTTGATCATTCATATCTACATCTTCTGTGTAAATATCATCCAAACATGTTATTGCAATCCATGTTTCAAGGAACTTTAAGTCTTCTTCATAATCATTATTTGTACCTGCACACTGAAAATCAATGTTAGAATAAAAAATATTTGCAAAACGACATTGGTTCGGGCTCCTTGCTCGTAACAGAGAGCTTTCCGCTTGTGTTTCCTCTTTTCGCTTCCGCTCTATCTCTTTTTCTCGCTTTCCCTTTCACAGACAACTTTATTTTCTTCCGTCTCGTTGCTTTCTTTGTTTCTTCCTTCTCGCTCCGTTTCGTTCGTTCTCTATCTCTATCTTTGCCTTTCTTCACTAACCAAGAAAGTTAATCTAAATAATTTCACTAACTGCAAAGGATTATCTCACCAAATAACATCATGTCGATATCATATTTTTGTTGCATCATATGCAACCAATCATCATTAGCGAAAATTTCATTATCAAAGTTTACATCAGCCATATCAATCATTGGATTTACCATTTCATCAGCAAGCTCTGTTGCTGGAATCATTAAAACTTCACGTTAACTGCTGCTAGAATCTTTAGATTTAACAGATAGAAGCTCATGGCTGGATTATTTCTATCCACTTGTGCTCGTGCATAGTGGGGTTCACGAGCATCTTTCATGTCGTCGTTTCATCCGCACTTTCGCAGACATCCCACCCGTGATCGTGTACAGCGGGGATTCAACAAACTCTTCTATATCGCTGGACCAAGGAGCACAGATCCACCTTCATCTTCAACTTAACGCTTCCCTTTGCTTCACGTTCCTCTTGTACCAAAACATCTCTCAAGGGTATCCCATGTTTCTCGTTGTCTTGGCTTCAAATCAAGGGAAGATATTTCTCATCAATCGATTTTATGCATCTTAATGCATAGGCATCTTTTTGCCTTTCTATTTCCGTATCTAAAGATCTTGAACATCTTATGTTTTTTCTTTAGCCTCTTGGCTATTCCCATGACCTCATTGCTTGGCTTCCAAAAAAAAACAAGTCTACATATGCAGCAAATTCCTTGTTTCTAAAAAAATTCTTCCTCAAAAAATATCTTTCTACAAAATCACTTTTACAAGGTTTTCACTCTCACAATTTTAAGTTTTTTTTATATATATAAAAAAACTTTGGGAAGAAAAAATTCTCATTCACACTCTCTTTTTTCAAACTTGCAAAAACATACCTTCATTAAAAAATATATCCACATTCCAATATGAGGGCCCTTTCCTTTTTCTAAACATATTTTTAGATTTTAAGTTTTTCTTTTTTTTTAATAGAAAAAAACTTAAAAAAAAAAAGCTTTTCCCTTAACACTTTGACACATGCTATTTAAAATTCATGGCTAAATCCTCTTTTAAATCAATGTGGAGCCTTTTAAAAAAAAAAAACTCACATGCCATATAAACCTCTCGTAATTCATATTAACGCAAAATCATGCCATATAAACCTCTCGTAATTCATATAAACCCTTCAATATGTTGACTTTTAAAATCATTTTGAAGCTTTTTTACCTTAACGAATATTTTTTTTGCTGACTTCTTAACGCAAGCCGTAGATAGTAAACTGACTGGTGCAGTACCAATTTTATTAGCTGCGACTATTGAAAAACAACGGAAGGCAAAAAAACTGGCGTATTTATGGCTTGTATTCTCGCGTCAATCTTTCGTTCTGGCGCGTTGGCGCAAGTATCAGCTTCACAGTCGCGCCAACCAACTTCTCCTCTCTGTTGTTCCTTCTTAGCTCTGTCGCTGCTCTCCAAGGAGGCTTATGCAATCTCGCTCTGATACCATGAAAAGAATTGAAAAACTGAAACGTGAACTGGAACAGAGAGTTTTCTCTTCACAATATTACGAATAGATTAAATAGGATTACACTGGTAACATCAACAATAAGAAAATAATGATCGTAGTGTAAAAAGAACTAAACTGAGTAACTAGAAACCGACCCATTAATTTACCATGGTTTTGACACTTATGTGTGGTTGAGATTAACATTCTTTAACACTAATCCTCCGGAGCAAGATAGGAATAACTTGGGATCATTTCTTACTATGGGAAGGGTTTTTTGAATCAATCACTTCCAAACCAAAAACCGTCAAGGGTAAGAAATAAATAAAGGCCAATAACCCTATCCAAAACTCGAAGCTCCAATGAAAATAATTTCCTTTGTCCTTACCAGAAGCAGGAGAAAATCTTCGTCGGGTAAACAAATAAAATACCCCATTTCTTTTCCTATGGCAGAGAAATTGTATGTAAGAAGGAGTGTAAGATTTCTTGAGAAAAAAACTTCAGCTTCTCCTCAAGAATAGTTTTCATATGTTCCAGGATATTACCCTACTGATAAGTCTAGGAGTAATAAACAAGAAAGGGGCTTAGGGATTAAATTGAGTGAGACAGAGGACTTAATATCCAAACTTGAACTAAAGGAAGAGGAGAAAGAGGTTACCCTAGCTAATATGTATGGGATAAAAACACCCCATACAAGGCCCAAAAATAATCTTAGCCTCAACTCTAAATTGCAGCAGAAACCAAATTTGAAAGAAAAAGTCATTGATATTGATGATATATGTATGAAGGATTTTCTAATAAAAAATGAAGAAGCTTCAAGTTGCTCTAACAAGAAGAGGATCAGAAATAGAGTAAAAGAGAAAAACATGGCCCCAAGGCCAAGAAAAAACAAAAGAAAAAATAGATTAAAACAAGAAAATTTTTCCTTTTGTTAGATGCAACAAAAAATTAAATAAGTATCCCAAAGATAGCCTTGTTAAATCTCCTGGCAGCACTAATTTTTGATATATTTTTTTATAGTGTTGTCAAACGTTTTGGTAGTGTTCACCTTTGATCTTTTTTTATAGTGCTTCCAAATGTTTTGGTAGCACTTTCACTTTTTTGTTTTTGACAACAGATATAGCGAGATGTTGTTTCAATACTTAAATCATGCTACCTGGCAACACAATTTTGAAAGTGATAAGGATATGGATTTTTTCAAAATATTTTTGTTGAATATCTATTGCATAGCCTAAGCACTATCTTGATAAGGACAAAACAAATATCAAAGGGGAATTTCCATTTTGAGCATATCAATCAACATCAAAGAAGGATTTTGAGGCAAGAAAAGGGGGATTCTCCATATTTTGTTGCATATTATTTGTGATCTGTTTCGATTCACATCTCTAGCAGACTTTGCAGCTACATGGTCACCTTTTGTTGTCATGAATTATCAATGCATCCTTTTTTATTGTAAATGTATTTTCAGTTTTAGTTTTAACAGAATAAAGATATATACATATATATTTAGTAATTTTTAATTAAAACTACCAAACAACTATGCATTTCAGTTTGTAAACTTCTATAAAGTTGTGGAAAAAAAGGAACCAAGCATTGGATTTTTTTTTATTTTTAAAAACTTATATTGTGTATGTTTTACTTTTGAGATTAATAAGATTTGCAAGGAAGAAGTATTAAAGCTTTCATGTCAGAGATTCATTTTTTGGTGTTTATCAGTTCGTTTCCTTATTTATGTTTCTTTCTTGTGTGAAATTTCTTGGATGTTAAGTCTTCATATCTTATCTAAAGTTAAGTTTCGTTGAATTCATCTCTATTGAGATTCTTTAAAATTTTGTAGAATTCATCTCTAATAAATCCCTATAACAAAACAAGTGTTTTTAATAAGTTTAGGGAAACATGAATTTAATAAAGAGAGAGTTGGGTTGACTTGTGTATGATGTACTCTAATTCTAACATGTATGGGATACACTCATTCCCAAGAGTTCTCACCCTCCTTTTGTAGTTATATGGATTATTTGTAGCACTTCTATAATTGTCTTCAAAACCATGAGAAACTTGTGGCCAACTCTTCACCTCTTCAATCTCTAGACAACCCTCTAATGTTTTTGTTACACCATCAATAATTCTTCTTGATGCAAAAACTCTATGGATTTGTTTTTTCTATAAATTATGATGTACATTACGTCTTATTCTTTTATATTTAGAGAAAACCTATGTTTTTTCTTCTTAATTTGTTTTCTTGATCCCTAAAGTCCCAATGTAATGTTGGGTGCCAGAAGCACCTCTTTGGCTTCCTATTATCAAGCTTTTACAAACAAGTTGAAATAGATTTATACCCACTCAATTTTCTAGTCAAGGTGCTAAATCTCCTTCAATGCAACAAATTCAACTTCTTTGATAACATATGATCCATAAACAATATGCCTATGGCTTTCTTATCTCATCAACATGGATCATTGTGAAAAAAAAATATAAAATAAAACAATGATGTCTCTAAAACTCAATTATTGTTTCCAATGCAATTCATTAATGAGTTTCCAATACAATTCATTTACAAAATTAGAATTTTGTGAAGTGGAGTTCAAGGATCCTTTGTTAGTCCAAGCAGTTAAAGGATCTTACCCATGATGCATGGTTGCACTTCACGTAACCAATTCTAAACCTTCCAGTTGTATAAAATTGACCAAAAGAAACATTTATTGGGACAAATTCTCTTGATCAACAAAGGCAATAATCGACTATGTTTGCATTAGGTTTCAAGCCTAATTCCAAATTGATTCTAACACCATTCTAATTCATCAATAATAGACTATTTCATAAGGAAGTTCAATTTATTTAGTTGAAAACTGTTGTAGCATATAAAATCCATAGGTTCACCATTGAATAGAGGTACATCATGGCCAATTTGTGAAGTGACTAATTCCAATTCATATATTACAAGGATTATTTTGATTTTGACATTGACCCATAATTACTACCCCTAGAAAACTCTACCTTGAATATGTTTCAAATTGTTAGGTAAGCACAATAATTTGCAACAATCATCTATACCGAGTGTTTATCCTATAGAAGTTGCAATGAACAATAAACTTATAATTTTAGTGTAGACTTGTAGCATCCCTTTAGGACAACCCTAGCTCAACTCTAAGCCCCCTTCCTCACCTTCATTCTTAGACTAAAGTTAAGTTCTTCCATCCTCTCACAAGTCATTGACCTGTTTTGACCTTTAAGCATAAGCCTAGGGTGGAACCATCCGTCTTTCTCTAAGATGTTCTACAAGTGAGCTTCAAGCACAACCATTTATTCAGGAAGTGACATAGACAAATGGAATCTCACTTGCGAACCTTCCTCCTTCACTTCCACAAATGAAGAGACTCCTTGACTCATTCTTCCCTCCTTCATTTGTGAGACCTGTTCATATAAGAGAAGAATATGTATAAGTTTATACTCTTGATGATTGATTGTCACATTATATTGTGAACATGTATCACTCCTTAACCATTGCAAGAGACTTGACAAGGAGAAGCCTCCTTGATCCAGCTTGTCTTCTAGAAGCTTGACCCCTCTCCTTTCCAACTCTCTTACCGAGTGATACCCCCTTGATTCCTTCGTGAATTTGAAATGAGAATTATAGTTGTCAAAGTGACACTTAGAAATAGTCTTTAGTTGATGCAAGCTACCCCATATGAGCCTTGCACACCCCTAGGGTGCTAGTTTGAACGTCAACACCCTTCATTTTAGAAAATGTGGTGGCGAAAATGTCATGGCATTATTTTAGAAATTCCACCATTTGGTTCATGGTATCCTCACCCCAATAATCTCCAAATATCACCATTTGCGTATTTTATTTTATGCCAATTTCATAATTTTAGTCTTGATTGGCTTGTTATAATGAAGGGAACTTTGGTTGGTGGTCACCCCTTCAACCATGCATTATTCTTATGTATCTCAAAATTTCAAGGGTTGTGGGTCTTATTCATTTGACACTTTTTTAATATTTAGGAAGTGTACCATGTGATTCTTGTATTTCTCTAAGTGTTATGTGCAAAAAAAAATCTTTAGTTTCACTTGTCTTCTATTTTTCCTGGTATGTAATTTCGCTGATGTGTTGTAGCACAGTGGCTTGGATGGATTCTTATTCAGTGGGTCCAAAAGTGGCCCCAAACTCTTCGACGATCCTTTTCCATGTTCTCGTTTCTCTTGTGGATTATTGTTGCAGATACCAACTCACTCTTATGATTTCTGTTATCACTTTTAATTTTCGAGGGTAATTCAATTTGGGCCTTAAGAATCAAGATCTAGCTTCTATCAAAATTTTGTGTGCACTTCCATTTAATTAGGTGGCACCAATTCCAATGATACAAAATGAAAGACTGCCAAATTAAATGGCAGGAAATGGTTTGGTAATTAATTAAGGAGGTGTTCCAAATTAGATCACACCAAGTAAAACATGTCATTCGACAACAACGCCGCCAACATAAAAGCCACGATCTATCATCATTTTAGTCTGTCGAATTAAATATTCCTGTAGAAGTATTAGTAATTGAAGCTTAAATGGACATGATGAAATGTTGAGGGAATATAGTTATTATATTTCCACATATCATTTTAAAGTCTAATATTTTTATGGTTAAGGAAAAGTTAACTATTTAGCCGTTTCTCCTACTTTTTTTTCCAAGGAACCTATTTATTAGTTTTTTATTCCAAAATTAATGTCCGTGAATCCGCGATTTTTCTCCATAACGTTTCTTTCCAAATACTTTTTTTTAATGGGGAAAAGAGAAAACCTTTGGAGGAATGATCTTGAAGGTCCAGAAATTTGCGAAGCCATTCCAAAGCTTGAGGAAAAAATTTTAATTACCTAGGAAAAATCGGTAGAACATGGGAGAAATTCCTATTTTGGGGAGGGTTTGTTGATTCAATTTATGCCAAGCCTACAACGAACAAGAAAAGGAAGCAGAGGAAGGTTACCCACCTTTCTCGAGAACAAACAACTTCCTTTGTCCTTACTAGAAATAGAACAAAAGCTCATTTGGGAAAACACATTGAAAATCATGTTTTGGTGCCTATGGTAGAGAAGGTTTATGTAATAAAAATTAAGAGACTTTTTGAGGAAAACATTTTTGACTCCTCTCAAGAGAAGCTTACAGAGCCACCAAAGGATTACCCTAATGATAATCCTAGAAATGACAAACATGAAGAGGGTTTTGTGGTTAAACTCAATGAATCAGAAAAAGTAGAAGACCAAAGAAAATTCTCCAAACCTATATAGAGAAAGAAGAAAAAATATGCTATCTTAACCGAGAGTTATGGGATGAAAAAACCCCATATAAGGCCCATAAATAAGCTTAATAAGGGCCAATTTAAAATTGTAGCAGAACCCAACCATGAAGGAAAAAGTCATTTATATTGATGATACACCTCTAAGGGATTTGTAAATCAACAAAGAGGAGACTTTGAGTTCCTTGAAGAAGAAGAAAACCTAGAAAAAGGATAACAGAGAAAAACAAGGCCCCAAAGCTAAGAAAACAAAAAGAGAAAAACAACTTCAAATAGGCAACATGGACCTTTCATTAGAAGAAACAAAGACATTAAAATGAGAATCAAAATATAGCAGTGTCAGATATTTTGGCATTGCTGATCTTTGATCTATTTTGACAAGTGCTACCAGATATTTTGGCAGCGCTTTCACTATTTCGATTTTAATAGCGCGTTCTTATATATTTTTTCAGTGCCACAATTTTGGCAAAAATAAAGGGATACATTTTGTAAAATTTTTCTGAAGGCTATACTTTGCACAATAAGCTTTATCTTGACAATACTAGGGAAGAAATCAAGGGGAGGTGGATATCAATGATTATAAAATAGATTTTTAGTGCATAAAATAGGGGATTTTTCATAATTTATTATAGATTGTCCGTGACCAATTTGAACTGATCATCAGCGTATTTTACAACCTACTAGTCCACTTTTTGCTATAACATTTCAACATGGATTGTGTTTTAAAATTGTCACCCCATAAGTTGTTTCTTAGTCAATATACTTTCCAAATTTAATTTTTGTAATCAAGATATGTATATATATCTTTAGCATTTTGTAATTAAATATTTCCATAAGTTATGGATTTCAATTATGTAAAATTTCTATAAAGTGGTTTAAAATAAGGAAGCAAGGGTTGGTATTTTAATAAACAACAGACTTTCTAGTGTGAAAGTTACTATTTTAATCAAAATCTCCTCAAAGAATAATTACTTGTGACACAGTTTTTGGAAGATTCTGTCAATTTTTTTCTTTTAGTATGTTTTCCTAGTGAATTTTCTTCTTCTAGTTATTCATTGAATGCTATCTTCAATATTTTAATAAGAGTAAATGAATTAAAATTCATCTCATGTGCTCCTTTTGAAATTATTCAAATGATTATACCAAATTTGTATAAGGTTTACTATATGATTTCCTCTTAATTGATTCCCTATTTGAGATGGTTTGTATTTTCTCTTTCCTCTCTTCATATACAAAGCTTTAGATCTAAAACATTGTATTTTTTTCCTGCAAATTATTTATGTTACTATCACTAGTATTTTGAGCAATATAGATTAATCCGAGACTGAATCCATACTCAATGGATTTTTTTTTTTGGTCCAACCACTTCATTAAAACCTTATCCTACCAAATATCTAGCCATTGGATTTCACATTGACAAGATATGGAAGTTACCAAAAGATAAATGAGTCACTAAGGAAGCCCCCTCTGGTTTTAAAGGTCACTTTCCAACCTAAACACTAGTTTGAAGTTAACATAGTTTTTTCCCTCATAAAGTCAAGATATTTTCTGAGTAATAACAAGAAAAATGGTGTCGTTGAACTTGTGTAGGAAAAAAATTTCTTCCACTTCTAGAATGGCCCACGTCTTCTTGCATTGTGACACTTGCTCCACTAGAATGTGTGTTCCTTTATATGGATCTATGAGGAGATATTGGATTTGGTCGAATCTGTGTTACATCGCTATTGTCACAGTCTCTCGGGATTTTGGTGTTTCTTTGTACATCGCCCACCATCTCACTAGAGTCCTACGTAGTGTGAAATATAGAGAAAGAAAATGTGATTGTTGTGGTACTTTTTATATTTCTAGATGGAAGTGAGTGAGGCTCCCTATCGCGTCAGAGTTTGGTAATTTCTGGATATTAGAGCTAATCCACGTCACGTGTCTACTTATCCACACACATATTATGGATGATACTTCATGTAGCCTATTTTTTCAATGATCTAGTGCATTTTATGAATCTATGTCATATGAGAAGACACACACCCAACTTATTTTTCCATCTACAGTGGGGTTGACATAGTCTTCCCTTCGTGCAGTGATATCATATAGGCTTCCTAGCTCTCCATCTCTCTCATTTCCTATTTCTTGTGTATTTCTCTGTAGTTGAAATTTTCCTTATTGAAATGTTTGGGCCTCCAACTACAGGTCCACTCCTTAGACTTAGTATGTGTCAAATTTCCTCTCCTTTATTAGTAATAATGCACGACATGCCTGAATTTCATGGACTATACTTTTTCATAGTACATAGAATGGAGTGTGGTAGTTCGTTTGATATTTCTCCATCAAATATCAAGACCTTGGATTATTTCCCCACTTCCAGCATAGCTCACAATATTCTGATTGTCCTTCTTTAAGTAGTGGGTTTGGTGTCCCTATCCTAAAATAATTAGCCATAGTTTGGCATTTACTTCTCAAGTGGACTTCTGCGTGACATAGAGTGTAGAAGACATTCTGACACACATCCTTCCCTTTCTGTGATATTCCAAAATTAGCATGCAGCTAATTGGAATATTAATTTTTGTTGATTTCAATTGGGAGAGGAATAAATGGGTAAGGAGACCCATACATTTCAAAAATAAGAATAAAATCCCTCATAATGGGAAAATGGATCATAATGCTAGCTGGATTTTACACTCTCATGTGTGAACAGGGACAAATGCATGTGAACAAGATCAAGTTTGACCAAGTCAACAGCGCTAGAATGAGAGAAATAGATCATCCATAGAGACAACAGAATGCAAGTGGGAGGAAGATTCCTTGGTGAAGGAAACCCTAATGACTGGGGCCCAAGGCAAGAAGGCTCACACATGTTTAAAAGGAGGGCAAGGCAACCATAGCAAGACATCTTCTGAGTTGAAGATTGTATTTTGGTCTGGAAGACTATTCTACTTTCTCCAACTGTTTAGTTGAGATTGTTGTGCTGCTTAGCACAAGGCATTCATGTTTATGAATTCCTTCTCCTTTCTTGAGAGGCCTCTTGAGGGAGCTTGTACTAAATTTCCCCACATCCAGGCTTGAGGCCAAGCATCCTCCTTCAGCTACAACGTTATTTCTGCAGAAGTATAATTTTGTGTTGCAGGGTGTTGCAGTGGGAGTTCACAACACCACTTCCTACACTTATTTTTAAAAGATGGGAGCTTCCATTCCTTTCGGAGATCTGTAAGGAAGGCTCTCGAGTAGATTTCCATATCTTGGAACTTGGCAAAAGTACTTCCATCATCTACAGCGCAGTCCCTTTCAGGAACTGCGTAATTTCTTGCAGTGTTGCAGTGTGAGGGTCAAACCCCTCAATCTTGAGCTACTTCCTCAGGGGAAACACCAACCTTTCTCCCGGAAATCTTGTAAGAAGGATCCTCCTTCATTTCTTGTACTATTCAGCTATATGCATATAGAGATTCAGTTAGACCGCATTGTTTTAGATCCATATATGCAGATCTAACATTTTGTACTTGTGCTTTCATGAAGCCCTTGCCAGGTTATTTTATTAATGTGTAAAAGGAGCTATATCTCCATTTTTCTCCATGTATTGATGTAAGAAACTCCAGATCTATGGTTATCCTTCATATTTTATTAGAAACTCTCATATAATCACACTGTGTTTACTTTAGAAAATTCTGTATAGCTTAAGTCATGGGATTTCAGTGTTTTTAAGTCATATCGGGACCATGAGATCTGTTTAACTCATCAAAAGGGATTTTTTCTGATCCCCTTCTGTATGTGAGTCCCATAAAACATAAGCTAAGGGATCTAAACATTATTTATTCCTGTTATAACACAATTCTCTAGAGTTAACATTTTTATGGCCCATATTGTTGCATTTCCCCACTTTGGGATGACATAGTGGATCATATTTTTCTGATGTAACAATCATTTTTTGGCTAAAGTGTTCTACACACATTTTATGAGATAATTTCTCACTGCTACTCCAGTATTGTGTTTATGTATTGCTGCATTCCCAATTTGGGATATTACACTTTCACCACTTCTTGCAACTATAGAGTCAACACTACCAGTTGAAATTACACTTGTTCCATTCCTATTTATCCTTCTACTCCACTTGGATATGAATTTAGTCCGATTTTTACTTCCAGTGCCTCCAACTATGACGTCACTCTCTACTAAGTCAGAGATATCCTTATATGAGGAAGGAGTCCTGCAATAAATCATTCCCTATGATGTGTGTTGGTAATTTGAAATGCTAACATGTCCAACATGATCTTGAACCTCTATTCACAGTCCCAAAGTGGTTCTCTTTTCCCTTGTTTAATTTCTTTGATATCAGTAATGCACTGAGATTCAAACTTAGGGTTTTAGAATTCCTTTAACAAAGCATGCTTAATCTCTAACAATTTCATGGTATGACTTGATGGGTTATTTGATTTATATTTCATATACCAAGTTAACGCTCTATCTCATAATGTTGTTTCAATATTTACAATATTAGCATGGTCGTCTGGGGTTTTTTTCATCACCCTGATTACTTCATACATGAACCAATGCTTCTCAGCATTGTCCTTTATTGTTCACCACATTTTGTGTAAAAACAAGCCCCATAACCATTTCATCTTCAACACCTGTACTACATCTAGCTACTCAAAATTGAAAGGAAACATTAACCATCCCTTTACTTGAGTGTGGAAATGTAGTATATATCCTAGCAAAGGATTCTAGTATTGTTCTATCAAACTCAATAAGTTATCTCCTAAAATATATCAACCATATAACGTCCCTATAAAATATTTTCATTCCAATCCTAACATTTGATCAATGGTTGTTTACTCACAAAGATAAATCTTGGTTTTATCTTTTAATAGTTTCAAACACCTACAATTTTCTTCATCACTTATTTATGTTGTTTAATTATATGATAAGTTGGTTAAATCCAAAATATGGAAACGAGATTAAGGTAATATTTATGATTTCACTAAAAAAAAGTGATTTTGGTTATGCATATATCTATTGTAGTTATGAAGGTGAAAATATACTTTGTGAACACTAGTCGCCAAGGTGTGCCTAGTTCCAAATGCAAATGCATGCTGGTGCGTGTCAATGAGTGCTAGGGAGTGCTAGGGAATTCCAAGGTGTGCCAAATCGAGGGAGTTCTAGGTAATTACAATGTTTAATAGAGTTCCAAGGAATTCCAACACATGACAGTGCAACCCAAGAATTTCAAGGGATGTCAGGTGCCAAGCCATGCCAATCCGTGCTGGCTAGGGAGTGTTGGTGAGTGCCATGGAAACACAAGGGAGAACTAGGTTAAAATGCATGGAAATTAACAAATAAAAGTGATTCCATGGATTACCTTTGATTGACATGGTGTGATAGTGAGTGACAACAAGTGCCAATATTTTCCAAACATGCATAAATGTGCTAGGTACTAAGTTGTGTCAAGTGCCAAGGAATTCTAGTGTGTGCTAATACATGTTAGGGAGTGCCAAATTGTCTTAGAAAAATATTCATATATGAAATATAAGAGAAGAATACATATAGATTTTTTAACTCTCAAAATATCTTCAAGGAAAATATAATCATATACTTATGTAATAGAAATCACAATTGATAGTTAAGTTGTATAACATTTTTTTTTATGATCTTTACTAATGTTTATTAGATTTGTTGAATTCTTTACATCATTGGAATGATAAATTAGTTGTAACTCATTTGATTTTTTTGTATTGTATCCGCACTTTGATATGATTTAATATGATTATTGTTTCATTTTTTATGTTGTAATACTAAATATATAACAGGTGAATTAATTATTGCATGAAATAAATAAATTTACATTCTAAATGTTTTTTTTTTGCAGAACAAGGGTCTTTCAAAAGATCTGAATGTTCCTCATCACATAGATCTAGATCACATTGGGTCTGATGCTAAGATGGAAGATGAGGTTGATGATGACACAAAGACAAATGAACATGAGGTCGATGCCGATATAAATGATGATGATGATGATGATTATGATGATCATGATCATGATGGTGATGATGATGACGAGGCAATCGTTGCTACAAAATAATGAAATTCATTATCATATAGAATGCATCATGGATATTTTTATATATATATTTTATTATATTGATTTTCATGGTTATTATTATATGTACCATTTTCATGGCATCTATACCATATTATTAAGTTCTATCTTTTTGACATGTATCATTTTGACTTATATCATTTGGACATGCCATATCATATTGAATTATATCATTTGGACATGATGTATCATATTGACTTATAGCATTTTGTCTTACATAATTTATCATTTTTATTTATATCATTTATACATGATGTATCATTTTGACTTATGTCAATTTTTGGGAAAGTATCATTTTCACATGTTATTGATCTACTAGTATATGCTAATTTCACTTGTTTTAGTTATATATGATGATGATCTTATCAATATTGACTTGTCAAATTTTATATATTGAAATTCGTTGATGATTTGGATGCATATTTACTATGTATGATGGTTTTGATTCATTGTTCATGATGGATGTGGTCCAATTCACTTAAATTATAAATATTTGAATCATTTTTTTAATTATAGATGATGATCATGTTACAAAAATTATCTTTTGATTTTATATATACTCGATTCTATAGATTCTATTTTGATGGATATTTAATGAGTATAATGATGTTGTTAATTTGTATGGATGTTTGTTTCCCTAAATAATATTTATAAATATTATCCTATAAAATATTTCAAATGCATTCATGTGAGTTACTATATAATCATATAACTTATTTAAGAGACGTGGCATATTTAACTAATTAAATTGAAATAAAAACTATTAATTTCACTATATGCAAAACAATTATCATTTTTGGAAGAAAAAAAAGAAGAAACAATGGTAGCCAAATTGGAAGCCACACTAGAAGCAAAACTAGAAGCAAGATGAAAAGCAAAAGTGGAAGAAAAATGAGAAGAAAAACTAGAAGCGAAATTAGAAGCTAAACTGGATGCAAATCCTAGAGCTAAATGTGGCGCTATGCCTGGTGCTTGGAAGCAAAAAAAGAAGCAATAATGGAAGACAAATTGGAAGAAAATTCAAAAGGCACACTAGAAACAAAACTGGAAGCAGAAAGAGAAGCAAAACTAGAAGCTAAACTAGAAGCTAAATTGGGAGCAAATCCTAGTGCTAATTCTGGCACAAAATTTGGCATTATTCATGGTTCCATTACTGGTGATCTTTTGGGCATTATTCCCAATTCTATTCCTGAAATTATTCCTGACATTATTTCTGACATAATTTTTGGTGTTATTTCTAGCACAAATCCTAATGCTATTTTTGGCACTATTTCTAGCATTAATTTTCCTGGCGGTATTCCGAGCGCAATTTATGGCACTAAATATAGAGCTATGAAAAACATTTTTGATTTCACCCATTTTGTGCAAGAAAAGGTGTCCAATTCATGAACTAAAATACACTAAATTATGACGTTATTTTAGGTGTTATTTTCCTATTCTTTTGTAGTGAACCACTAAAGACCTCCCCACCTCATTCATTTCGGGTTATTCAGATTTAGAAGAACTCTCCCCCTATAGGCATTTAGATCTTAGACAATATACAGGGCTATAGAAGACCCCATGTTACAAAGAGTAATAACTCAGATAAAGAAGCCCCCTTGGTGGATGCAAATAGGTCATTAACATTGGTTCCAATCGAACCAGTAGAAGACGGTTAGCACAAGGTGCATAAAAACAAGGGGGAAAAGTCCAACTAATGTGTTTTTTGTTAGTTTTTATTTCCCTCTTATTTTATATATTATTATTTCTTTCCAATGTCTATATAGGGTGTTGGACAAAATTGTGAATTACGGATAAAACACGCTTCCCTAGACAGCTGACAGTCTAGAACAACAGATTAAAGACTATATGACTACCTTTCCTAACTCAGAGTAGACACATAGAAAGGATTAGAGGCTTACTTTTAATCTAAGCACTTCTAAATGGCTCCTTCTGTGGCTTCCGTTGTAGCTTCAAATTCAAGTGGTTTGTAGGAAAAATGCAACCAGTAAGAAAGAACACTAAAACAATAGAAGATAGAAATAATAAATATTTCTATTCAAGTTAGTTGGCTAAATCAACAAAGCATAAACAATATACATCAACTAAAATCTTACAATATGGAAAATCAAAGCCAATACAGGTGCATATAGGGAAAAGTAAGCTGTATTCTTTATTGATGATAGAAGGAGAGGTTACAACCCAATGATTGATTTGAAGTGACCCTTCCAACAACAATCGTTAGCCCCATCACAGTATAAATCTCTCCAGCAGCTATTACACAAATCTAACTCTCAATTGAAAATCCACCAGCATTTCTCTACTCAATTTTTTCCTATCAAACACTCAGATCTATGTTCAATTTATAGAGAGGCTGAAGGTTGTTTTGCAATCAATGACTTTCCAATAATAGGAAATACATGTTCCCAATCTTGCAGATGTCAAATGGACACTTGGATTCGAAGCTTGACACATGTGAACTCTTCTAGAAGGCACTCACCAAGTGGAGATTCCGGAACAATGAGAATTCCGCTCCCAATGTGACCAACACACTCATAGATGTCAGGAAGTGCTTTGCATAGTAGCCTTGCATGGGGCTACCTGCATATGCAACGCACTTAGTCCCCTTAGAGGCAACGTTGGTGAGCTCTCATATGCTATATAATAAACTTCAAACCTTGGAAACCTTTTCTTGATGAAAGTCATGCTTGATTTGTCTTATTCTTGCCTTAGGGCATGTAGCAACTTGAAATGATAGGGAGTGATAGACCCTTAGTCATTGGTCCTGGAAATTATGCCTAGATAACCAGGTCATTGGGAATGATGCCCAAATTGACCTATAACAATTTCCCCTAAAGCATGAGGTAAAAATAATAAAAAAATTTGATTGAGATGCTTTACACTGTAATGGGCTGGAGATGAAGCAGAGTGGTCACCTGAATCAATCTTACAATACATTACATCATGATATATCCTCTTTGATTATAATTGTTGAGGGTAGGAATTTCCATGTTCAGCACATAAAAAATCTAATAACATGTACATAATTTAGAAAGTCGTCGACACTGGAATGTTTCCCAATGCAGACATGCCTACACATATAGGCCCATGTTCAGATGGAAATCTTTATGTAAGGTCACCGTACAGATGATGTGTACAAAAATCCTGAAATCGTAGCCCAGATGGCTGAAACTAGATCTGGGGTCTTCTTATGTTGTTCACTCGATCATTCATGTACAAGTCTAGCCATGCGAATATATTATTTTTCGTCGAACATGGAAAGACATCGTTTGATTACTAGCCAATGATGCGAGCTGTTAACAAATGCAAGAGAACCACCATTAATGAAAATGACCCTCAAGGAACTACAGTACATTTTGTAAGGCATGAATAGATGATTTGATATCAAACGCCAAACAAAATATTTTTGTCAAAGGTCCGGAAGTGAGGATATTGTCGATGTTGTAAAAAGCCTCATGGTACTGGAATCTGATGTTTCTAAGTGAACTTCTTGGATATTGATTTGTTGTCGACAGGAAGCCACCTTATTGCGAAACTGGAGTTACTAATTTCGGAGACAAGGGTATGACTTGATATAGAAATTTTTAGGGATGACGGTCATGAGAATGAAGGTTTACATGTATTGCAGAAGGATGATTTTATTCATTGGATGACTTCTCTTGAACATATTAGCGGCACTGTGATGAGTTGGCAGCATTGACCCAAAACCGATGTGAAGGTATGATGAACCATATTTATGAAGGAAACGTCAAGATGATTTCCCAACCCAAAAATTCATGGACATGGAGTGAAGGAAGTGTCATGTTCAAGAGCGACTTGCTACCATAAAGAAATTTTTCTCACTTTTCCCAAATTTTCCTCGGTCATTTGTCGACTAGTACCTCTTTATTTTTTAACAAGCTTGAGCAGGGTAACATTTTCTTGATCTATAATTCAACCCTTCGGGCGAATAAAGTATCGCTATTTAATAATTTAACGAGTCTAGTGATTAATAAAACTCGATTCTTGCCATGATCGGCAAGCCCGTCGCTATTTTATTTTTTAATGAGCTTAATGACAGTGATAGCCTGATCCTTTTTCATATTTAGAGGGTTTGAAAAAGTGGATGAAAGAAAACTCCATAAGTACTTTTTCGTAATTTTTTCACTCAGATTTGAAAAAAAGTGTAAAATAACATCTAAGAGAACCTCTTTGGTCATGTTTAACCAAGGTATTCCTTTTTCGTAAATAATCTATCTCATTCCAGAAAAGGGTTAAAATTATACTGAGTATATATCAATTCATTTACTTTTACGAGCTCGAAAATACAAGTGGTCGAAAATATTTTCACATCATCGGAGTCTGAAAAGAGCTGAAAGAAGACTCCAGGGGTTCCTTTTTCACTTTTATTGAAGCTCGAAAAAGAGATAAAAGTGCGCTTCAAATCCTTTTTCTTTTTTAACAAAGCTCGAAAAATAAGGATAAAAAGTATGCTTTGTGGTCAAGTCATTCTTTGAAATAAATCTGCACGACTAATTTGTTCATCAGTTGTATTTCCTGTTCAGAACAACATCAAATGGATTAAAAATACCTGTTTCATGATAAAAACACAATAATACTATATTCATAGTAATAAATTTAACTTGGAAATAATTAAATGACTATTTAAAATTAGTTTCACTATTCATTTTTACCATTCCATAGTTACCATTTGTATTTTGGAGCTCTGAACCTGATTTTGCCCTGAAATTCAGCTGCTGATTGTGATCGTTTTTGTGGAGGGATTTCATTGCCATTTGATCTAGGTTAGTACCATGAACCTCCTCTTTCCTTTGGTATTCAATTCATCTCCAATTTTGGCAAATTTTTAGGGTTTTAAGGCCCCTAGGGTAAATTCGGCCCAAAATGAGTGCAATGCACCCCTGAATGTCGAAACCTGCGTTGCATAAAAGGTACAGTGAAGTGTACTTGCATGTGCAATGCACTGTCTCTTGTCAGGGAGTGCGTTGTGCATAGTTAAATTTTTTTATTTTCTCATTATACCTAAAATTGACCTAGTTTTTTGCAATAAATGGAATCTAATGGATCTTATGGTTGTATTTTAGGTTTCCATCAGATTATAATGAAAATTACATGGAGGGAAAGAGAACATGAAGAACAAGATATGATTTCCTTGAATGATCCAGGTACTGTAAGAGCCCTAAGAGATTGTGGACTGCTTAAGTACTTCAAATTGTCCGGGATGAGGGAACAAATAGAACTCTTGGAGTTCATAGTTTGAGCATGGGATCTAGCGATAGAGGCATTTCATATTAAGAACAAAGTGGTTCCCATAACAGTTGAGGATGTATATTTTCTCACAGGTTTATCGAGGAGAGGTTTGCCCATTTCACTCTTAGGGTCTACAGTTGGAGGAGAGACAATGAGGTATTATATTCTGCAGTATTGCTATCCAGTGGCAGAACGTAGAAAAGATGGAAAAATAAACATCTGGGACGTTAGAGATTTTCTTTTGAGAACTATCCTTTTCATAATCGGTAAACTTGCCAGCGCCGTTACACTACATGTAGCGAATAGATCGTATCTGCAGTATGCGCTAGAGTGTATGGAGCCAATAGTCTTCAACTGATCTAAAGTTGTTCTATCTCAGATAAAGGAACAACTGAATTAAACAAAGGGGGGAAGGAAGAAGAATTTCAGTTATGGTTCTATCCTTATATCCTTTGCCTTGGAAAGGATTCCACTGATGTAGCCACAACATGTGACACTGGAAATAGCTAGTCCTAGAGATCCTCGAATGCAGAGATGGGTAGAACTCATGGGTCATCATGCAGGCCAAACGACTATTGTGTTCTCTACTAAATTCTTCGCCTGCTCCTAACGATAGATTGTCACCATCGATGAGTATGCATACATAGGCATCCATTTTCGAGGAGATCCAGATTTAGCATTACCAGAAGGTGCTCAGTGGGGTGCAGTAGGTAAGAATTTTTTGACCATGTTTGTTGATTTTCCTAAGGTTTATACAATTTTTTTGTGTTTTGATTTCTTTCCAAGACTAAAGTAAATGTTTGATGTAATGCAGATGTTGGTCATGTTCAACCAGTAGTGGAACTGAAGCGCGAAGAAGATATGCCAACAGAGAGGGCTTTTGGGAGAGCAGTCCTTCAGGATATTGATTTGGCTGAGACTCTGACTGAGCTTCAGCAGCGCATAGAAGGCTTGAGCTTCGAGATTCCGGATTGCCGGATCGAAGAGCTTCCTATGCGACTGCAGTGACACACTGTTGGGGTTCCTGACCGATGGATGTGGTTACTTTGTAAGATAGCTAGATCTATAGCATGTTATCACATGCACCACTAGTTTACTTATGAAATTTTTCATACATTTTGAGGTCAGATGACCAATGTGTCTTGGGCACAAATTTTGTAAAAACCTATAACTATCTATCTATATGATTTCATAATTTTTCCTATGTTTATTGTGCAATCCTATTCAATGATGTGAATGTTTTCTTTACATATGTTGCAAATGTTTGTTTAAAACTTGATTAGCTAATGAATCAATCAATGTGTTCAAATTTCTGGAAATGTGTTGATATTGAATAAAAACAAAATGTCTTTCCAAAAGTCAAACTCTTAGGAACAATCTAAGAAGTGTTGGATTTCTAACAGTATAAACACTAGTAAGTTGTAATACCACAAGTTGTGATTCTAACCTTATGATTATGCGATTAATACCAAATGAAATGGCATCAGAGAGAATTTCGATCAACGCGCTATACTTAACGATATTGTTCGTCAATCTACCAATACAAATCCCTTGAAAAATCACTAGATTTCCGTTCGGAGCGAAAATGGCCCATGCTGCAAAGGATAGATTCTGTGTACTATGACTAGCACCATCAGCATATCCAAAAAATGGTTCCAAAGATTCAGACATATGCGATGAAATGTAAAGCGGATTACTAACGTCAAGAAAACTCTAAAAACAAATTAAGATAGTGAATGGAAATCCGCAACATATATTTACAATATATTACAAAAAATACTATGTTCATGATTAAGAATAGTAACGTTTCAAATACAACCCATTTCTAGGCTGTGCCAATGGAATTCCATCATAATCAACTAACTCATAGGCACCCTTAGCAAGAACTCTTTTGAAAATATAGGGGCCATGCCATAATGGCTCAAATTTTCCTGTACTTATTACATCAGCTTCTTGATCATAGAGAAGGACCAAGTCGCCCTCTGAGAAAATGCGAGGCTGGAAATTTTTGTCATATTTCACTTTTATACATCTCTTATGAGCTTCGTTGACAAATTGGGCTTCTCGACGCGTTTCATCAAGATGGATGAGGTTAAGGAGACACGCTTCTTCTTCAGAGGTATCAAGTAACAAGTCTATTGCGAGTTTTAATGATGATATTTCACATTGGATTGGTAAGATAGCTTCCAGACCATACACCAATTGAAAAGGAGTAAATCCGGTCTCATTTCTCATCGAGGTTTGATACGCCCACAAGGCGGAGTACAGGATCAAATGCCAGTTTCTTTTACGAACTCCTATCATTCATTGAAGCATTCATTTAAGAATTTTGTTAATAGCCTCAACTTGTCCATTTGATTGTGGATAATAAGGAATAGAATTATCATGTGATAATCCTAACTTGGAAGTCAATTCAGACATCATTTGGTTGCGAAAATTCTTCCCATGATCTGTAACTATAGCCCGTGGGACCCCAAACCATGTAATAACGTGGTTGAAGAAAAAAAATGTAGTTGTTTGTCCTATGTTGTTGAATGTAGGCATTGCTTCAGCCCATTTGGTAAAATAGTCGTCTGCAACAATAATATAACCATGCCGCGTGGACGAAGGAGGGTTATAGGTCATAAAGTCAATACCCCATTTCATAAACGGTCCAGCAGAGACAACAAGATGCATTGGCGCTGGCGGTTTGCAGATTTTATGATAAAAAATCTGGCATGCATGAAAACTTCTGACCACGAGGATGCAGTCTCGAAAAATAGTAGGCTAAAAGTTACTGGTGTGGAGTATCTTCTGCATGGTAGCATATCCCAATAAATTTCCACCACAAGCCCTAGCATTAAAATCATTTATTACTTTTTCGACCTCCTCATGAGTGACACACCTCCTTAAAATGGTATTGACACCACGATGATAAAGTTTATCGTCGATGATTAGATAATCTTTGGCTTTGTATCAAATACGTCGCTATTCAAAGCAAGACGTATTAGGTCGAAAAGTTTGGGTTTGGAGATAAAAAATGAAATCCCCACACCAAGGATTAGATGATCCGATCAGAAACAGAGACTCGTCTGGAATTGATGGTTCTGACGTAGTTTTAGTACTATCGGAGGGAAGGTCACAGAGAAGCTCAGCGAAAAATAAAGACTTCTTTGACTTGGATTTGATAAATTCCAAATCAAATTCCTGCAAAATGACAATCCATTTTGAATATTTTCCCCCCAACAATTGATGTGATAATATGTAAGTCATGGGGTTGCAATCTAAAACTATTGTTGTTTTTCGGAGCAAGATATAATGGTGAAATCTTTGGATAGCTTGAACAGTTGCCAAGGAAAGCTTTTCTATGTATGAATGCTTAACTTCCATATCATTGAGATTACAACTCAAATAATAGATCAGATGTTCAATCCCGTCTTCTACTTGGACCAATACCATAGCAATGGTTGTTTCGGCCGTGGCAATATATAGGAAATAATCATTTTGATAATTAGGAGGATACATTAATGACGCTCGGACAAGAGTGTCCTTGATAGCATCAAAAGAAGCTTGCACAACTTGGTCCCAATGGAAGGGAACCCCCTTTTTCAAGAGTCAAGTAAATCCTTTAGCCATTTCAGTGTAATTTGGAATGAACCTCCTTAGGAAGTTAGCCTTTCCTTGAAGTTTATGTATCTGAAGTAAGTTTGATGGTGCAGGAAAATCAAGAATGGCCCAAACCTTCAAAGGGTCAATTTGAATCCCTTCTTTTGAGAGTATGAATCCAAGAAAATGACCAAAACAAACACAAAACACACATTTATGTGGATTGAGGCATTTTTTGTAGTGTCAGCAGTGTAAAAAAATGGCTCACAAATGCATCGGGTGATCAATATGATTTCGTGAATGTGCTGGTAAGTCATCTAGATATGGTTGAACAATGTGCTTGATGTCATTGAAATCATAATCCATTGCTCTCTGAAATGTTGCCCCAGCGTTATTTAAACTAAACGGAAGTTTCCTATAAGCGAATGTGCCCCATGGACATATGAATGTTGTCTTATGTTGATCATCTGAGTGGATATTGATTTGATTATAGCCGGAAAATGCATCCATGAATGAAAATATCTCGCATCCAGCACAATCATCAATAATCTGGTCAATAAAGGGAGTAGGATAGTTGTCTTTTGTACAAGCATGATTAACATCCTCATAATCAACGCACACTCTAATTGTTCCTTGCTTTTTCATGACAGGAACGATATTGGAAACCCACTGAGTTAGCAGAATAGGGTAAATGAAACCAGCATGCAAAAAAAATTCAACTTCTACTTTGATGGTAGTGGCTTTCTTCGAATGAAGAGGACGAAGCCATTGACACACCAGTTTGACATCAGGACACATATTAATAGTGTGTTCAACTATACTAGTATATATGCTTGGCATTTCCTCGTAAGACCAAGCAAATACATCATGAAATTCATGAAAAAGAGAGCGATATGATTCGAGTTCTAATGGAGAACAAGATACACCGACATGAACATTCTCTACAACGCCAGGTTTGGTCGAAATATCGATAGAAATCGTTTCTTCAATCTTTGAAAGATTTCACTTGAAATCGATTGCATTAATGGGAAAAGAATTCGAAAAGAAATTTGTGATGGATGGGTGATATGGTTCACTAATATCATTTTCTTCATAATCAGGAATATGGGAACGATATTGATAATCTTCCCATGGTTCTCCTTCTGACATCATGGCTTCCAAAATACTATCATCTGTCAAGAACATTAAGGAAAATGGATCAAATGGAGTACCAAAATCTAAAGAACGATCTTGAAACCCATACACTCGGCGACGATGATTTCAGATTTGTCTCACAAGTCAGATAGATTGATTGTTATGCTAGCTCAATAGGCCTGGGAAGCATAAACTCATCCAACGTAGAAATACCATAATCACCCATACTCTTCCTTAAGCCAGATAGAGTGGAAGAGATCATGTAGCAGGTCTCTATACTTGTAATTTCTACCGACGTTGCGGGCAGTTGTAATGCAAAGGTTCCCATGAGAGTGGAATCCTTTAAGAGTCCTACACCAATGTTATGAAGTTATAGTTTGGGTACGTGAACGAACAGAATGCTTCCAGTTACCTGCGAAGCAGAGGCAAAGAAGGATAGTTGATTAATGAATGTAATTATACCTTTATGTGGAAAGGAAATAATTCTAAAATATGTAGAAACAATAGCAGTCATCGCATATACCCATGGCCTTACAAGTAAATTATTATAATCAAGGGGTCCGTCAACAAACTCAACATCAATATTTACTATTTTTCCCCCGAGTTCAACATTCAGGTTATTAATAATACCACAAGGTTTATATGTATGTCCATCAAATTCATTCAACATCGTTGATGATTGTGATAAGCGTGGCGAGCCAAGTGAATTCCAACAGTTTAGAGACATAATGCATGTAGATGCTCCCTCATCAATAGTAGTGCGATGAACAAGTTGATTGAGAACATTTACCTGTATGGAGAATTTCAATTCTGCTGGTAGTTGTGGCACATAACCCATATGATTAAAGACGACAAGATTAGAATTAGTCAGATCAATTCCACCAATAGCCGAAAATAAAGCTTGTTTTTGGGAGGGACAATTTTGTAATACCTCAAGTGAAAACATAGCTAAAGGGGATTGAGAAAAATATTCAACTATATTATAATTTTGTGCAACTCTTGCTCAAGGATTATACATCTATTTATGAATTACTCCCTTTGCTGGCTTGATTGTCAGTTCAGGAATTTTAGTAGGTGGTACTAATTCTGTAGATGGATTCATTGTCGAGGTAGTAGGTTGATCAGTGGCCTGGCTACCATAATATTTATTTCGCGTCAACAAAAAAATATCTGTTGAAGGTTTTGTGACAGATAACTTTAACACTTGGGAAATAGGAGCTGGATCCGTAGCAACCATATTGGTGTCCGGATTTGGAAATGGGTCTGTCAACACATTTGATGCATGGGAAGTCTTGATGATTTTTGAGACTTCAGCGCGGTGAGGAAAATCCCTAAAAAATTGTTCCTTATTACAAATTATGCATGGATAGCAAGGTTTCTGAGGTCCAGACGGTTGATCAGATGATCTTTCTTGCAGGTTAGAAGTTTTCTTTTTCTTTGATTTCCCCTTTTTTTACTTCCTGGTTGCTTGTCACCTTTGCATTTATCAAATGAAACGGCATTAATTTCAGAAGTAGGAGAAGGATTAGATGTAGTAGTGTGGTGTGTGCTTGCAGTGCCTATCAATCTGTCTCTGACATGAGAGTCCTTTAATTGTGGTGGAACATTGAAATTAGATCTCGGTGCATTACGAATTTTTTCATAGAGTGTGCTAGACTGAGTGTAAATCAAGTCTAAATATTGGGCACGAGCGATAACTTGCTCTTTTGTGACGATGCCACCCTTAGCCACATCCTCAGTTATAGATAGTAACAGGGACTTAATGAACCATTCAGCAAGGATCTGATCCGGAACAAAGGTCTTAAACATTCGTCGATGATGACGCCACTCATGAATATGATCAGAAATGTGAGTAGCATTAGTCTGTTTGAAATTGGTCAAGAGTTTCATTCTAGTTTCATATCTGATGGTTAACTGGAAATGAGTCAAAAATATAGTAGCTAGGGTTGTGAAATTATCAAAAGAAGCTCTAGGTAATTCAATGTACCATTTTGCAGTCATAACTGTGAGCGTACATTGGAAAAGATGTAGTCAAATAGAATCATCATTCACGGAATTTGATGAACACCATAAATGATAAGTCATAACATGAGTCGACGGATCTTTTCCAGGGTTTCCATTGAACTTAAGAATATCTAAGGGTGATTTTTGAGGTATCACCAGCCACCAAGGAGCATAATTAATTGGCTCATTAGTTAGCCGATTTAATTCTGGTAACTCTAAAGTTGCAACAAAGGGCAACTGTCTATTAAGGTTAGGATGAGCATAGCCAGGGTAAGATGGAATTGCTTGAGAAACAGGCCTTTGAGCACCATCATAAGGAATCTATTGCTGGTAACCCAGATAGGGGTTGTTTGTCATAGCAAACGCTTGAGGATTCTATTGACCAAAACCTAGATATGATACTTGTTGAAATGAAGTCTAAGGCATTTGCACCTATGGCTACCAAGGGGTCTGTCCACCAACATTATAACCCAAATTAGGATAACATAGATTTTGTTGATATGTATAACCACGTTGCGGTTGTGACATCCCAAAAAATGGTAGACCATATTTTGAATAAATGATTCCTGATACAGGGTGTTGTGAATTAATCAAAGGATTTGGAGTCTGTGGACCCAAAATTTGATGGTATTGAGTTGAAGGACCCACTTGATAAAGTTGATGTACAACATTTTGATTCTGTAATAGGGGTATAGATGTATTAACAATTGGTAATGAAATGGGTGTAACCGGTTGAACCGGTTGATACGATTGTACGACCGTTTATGGTTGGATAGGAAGAGTGGGTTTCCATTAACAAACATTCATTTCAACATTAGGTTGACCAAAAAGTGATGGAGTATTGTCATATTGGGTGACCAAAGGTTGCCTCGCAGCATGAGGAGGATAATAAGATGAAAAATATTGCTCTCCAAATGTTGGGAGTCTAGTTGATATGGTACTTGAAGGAATAGACCCAGAAGGACCGGCTTGATATTGCCTTGATGATGTGTATAATGAATCAAGACGTTTAGTACTTACGATAGGATTACCAGTTAAAATACCGGATGATGACATTGGTAAATTCCATGGATTTGAAGATGCACCCGAGAAAATTCCAGATAATGATTTGTAACCTAATGGGACCATAGGGCCACCATGAAAATATGACTCTGGTAAAGTTGTAAACATCGATGGGGTAGCGAGGGAAGGAGTTGACGTAATTGGAATAGTTGGTCCAACCGAAGATTTTGGTTCGGTCATGGTTTCTTGACCAAATGCATACCCTTTTGAATCAATGGGAATTTGAAAAGGATGAAGATAAAAAAAAGCAGATGGTATCGATTGAGAAAAATACTCATACAGGTAAAGGTCCTCCCCAAAATGGTTTGGAGTTAAAGGTGCATCGTCTTGTGGGATTTATTCAATCGCAATTAAACTAGGTGGAAGTATTTCACCGTCAAGCCAAAAGTATATTTCAGGTGGTTGACTATGTGATGTGGGAGATTCAATGGCTACTGAAATTTGTGGGATGACCAAGGTAGGAACAACTTTCGGTCATTCAAATTCAGGATTTAGATGTTTCAGCAAAGAAGAGACAGGATCTAGATCAATTTGTGGTTGAAAAACGTCGGTTCCATGAGGTATGGTCTCACTGATTGGAGGGATCGTGACCACGGGTAGTTGTGAAGACTCCGTTTTGACAACAGTAGATGAACTGGGATGTGTAGAAACAATTTGAGCTAACTCTGGTTTATGGGAAAATGATGTTTTACCAGAGGTACAGATTGTACTTGATTCACCAGATCATGATCGCCTTCGCCTACCAGAAGTAACTTCTGGTGGTAAAGGTGGTTTTAAATCTAATCTACGTGAATGACAGGGGAAAGGTTCCACGATTACTGATTTATTTTAACCAAAAACAAATAAACAAAATAAAAGTGTAATGCTAGGCAAAAGGGTTTACCAAGAAATTATGAACAACAGAATACCTACTGGCGAACCAAGAAGTATGGGCGGGCAATCTTCCCAAATGTTGTGTTCGGTGTATCAAAATTTACAAGGTGGCCGACTCGGTTCACTATAAATGGATAGCATCTAAAAGTTTTCCTCCCAAATATACTTGAAGGTACGTGGAGGCCCAAGTCCGTACTAGCATTATCTGATGCGAAACCGCACAGTGAGAGCACCCCTTTATACTTATTGTACTGTAACACCGCCTGATATACCCGAAATCACGTGGATGAGATACAATATACTTACGTACATGGAGTGAGGTATCACACTCGAAATGCATTGCAGACAAGTTAATGACAACTGCTATGTTTTACGACGTTAGTACACGTCTCTAGCCTAGACCTTCTAAATGTTATCGTTATGGTTCCAATGCTTTGTTAGGTAAATTGAGATTAATTTTATGTTGATCTTGCTTACAATTTTCCTTTCAAAGGTTCACCATGATGATGTATTGGAAAATTCCTAAAATGCAACTAAAAATGATAAGAAATCTTTCACTTTCAGTTTTTCAATGAAAATCCTAGCTATTAGAGGGAAAAAGCAAACAATTTGTGAGCAAACAAATCAAAAAACACAAACTAAATGCAGATTTCCTGATTGTTCCTTTTTGCAAAACACACAAAAATCCTACATGCAAATGCAAATTTTTATTTTTCAGTTCCTTTAATGTTATGAATGCAAAAAAGAAACTAAGTGCACTAAATCAAAAAATCAAATGCCTTTTACTTTTGAGAAATGAGGAATATAAACAAAAATTTCTCTTTTGAAGGAAAAATGAGGAATGCAACAACAATTTCTCCTATCAGGAAACGGAGATTTTACGACAATTTCCTTTTTAAAAAACAAATGGATCTAATGTGACAGTAAAGAAAAATTCTTTAAACAAACATTGAACAAATTTTATTTCAACGGAGGAAGAAATATATATATTCACTGGTCAATATGAGGTTCAAACTTTTCAAAACACAACAGAAAAAAAACTAAATCAACTTGCAAAGACAAATTCAATGGAATCTGGATGGCTTCAGGAGTCAACTCAGTCTCCAAGGGGAGACAATGCTCTGCAACGTAGGCCTGAAAGGGAGACAGTGCTATACAAAGCACTATGTCCTGTCCAAGAGTGCATTGGGCACAGTGTATAAGGAAAAACACTACTGTTTAACACACTTCTTTTGCAAATTAATATCTAAAAAAGTTTTATCTTTGTGAATAACAAGTACTGGGTGGATAAACAAAGAAAATCAGAGGCTAAGTCACCTAGATCTAAGAGAAATTCTCCCCAGCGGAGTCACCAATTTGTTGGACAGAATTGTGAATTACGGATAAAACACACTTCCCTAGATATATGACAGTCTAGAACAACAAATTAAAGACTACACGACTACCTTTCCTAACTCAGAGCAGACACACAGAAAGGATTAGAGGCTTACTTGTAATCCAAGCGCTTCTAAATGGCTCCTTCTGTCGCTTCCGTTATAGCTTCGAATTCAAGCAGTTTGTAGGCGAAATTCTTCCTGCAAGAAAGAACACTAAAATAGTAGAATATAGCAATAATACAGATGTCTATTCAAGTTATTTAGCTAAATCAGTAAAGCGTAAACAATATACATCAACTAAGATATTACAATATGGAAAATCAAAGCCAATACAGATGCATATAGGGAAAGGTAAGTTGTATTCTTTATTGATGATAGAAGGAGAGGTTACAACCCAATGATTGATTTGAAGTGACCCTTCCAGCAACGATCCTCAGCCCCATCACAGTATAAATCTCTCTAGCAGCTATTACATAAATCAAACTCTCAATTGAAAATCCACCAGCATTTCTCTATTCAAATTCTTCCCTATCAAACACTAAGATATGTGCTCAATTTATAGAGAGGCTAGATGTTGTTTTGTGTTGACACCTAATCCTATGGGATAGATGTGCACATTTAATATTGTATATTATTTAATATTAAGAAATAATGAAGGCCAAGAGTCATTGGGAGATGAATCCCAATAGCCTCACCTCCATTTATAAATCCATATGCATTCTTCAACTAATACACATTCTGATTTTGAGGAGTTACCTCCTAGTTTGACATGGTATCAAAGCCAGCTCCACTATTGGCATTTCTGCCTGTGGTGTAACTCCCTCTCCTTTGCTCAGTCAGTTTTTAATATAGTTTTTGATGCTCCTATTAAATTTCTATACTGTTATTCTGCATTTTTTTTTCTCTTAAATTATCCACAGGTCTGACATTTGCAGCTCCTGCAGCTCCTGAATATTCTGCAATTCTACAGACCCTAAAATTCTGCAAATTGCAGCCCCTGCCACTCTGCAATCCTACAGTCCTGCACACTGCCATTTCAATTTTTTTGTAACGGCCTTTTGGCCTCCTTCATTCTCCATCGACTCACCCATTTCCCCTACCTACCTGCTATCTCCCTAAACAACTCTCTCCCTACGTTCCTCACACTTCCCTCACTCATTCATACAGCGTTCACCATATATAATATTCCACCCCTGATACAAGTCGACTGTCCTTCATATATCCTCTGCACTGGTTCTTACACCGCCCAGTCCCTCGGCACATCTCCACGCTGCCCACACTTCGGTCTCTTGGCATCGTGGCTCCTGTCCCTCCCATACAACGCTTCTTTCAACATACATCCCCACACTATACACAGCGCCGTCAACATACATCCCCACGCCCTTACTATCTGCGCAGACCCCTCTCACATTACAATCGATCTACCCAGCCCCCTACGCCCTCACCCTCGACTCCCTATTCACACAACGCATCGTTGTCCATTGTATATTTAACACAGCATTCCATATATATTAATACGCTGTCCATTTAATACAGCGTTCCATATTATATATAACGCTGTCTGCACATTTATATACAACGCTGTGTAACGTTGTCTGCAACGTTTATATACAACGTTGTCTGCGTTTTAACAATACCTCTCCATCGTTTATATACAACGCTGTCTGCGTTTCATATACCGCTCCATTCCATACCATATATACCAATACACAATACGCACAATGCTGTCCATTCCAATACACATAGTCGTCTTATCATACAACGCTGCCTCCTGGTTTTCTGTCCATACAACGTTGCGCACCATACAACGCTGCCTCCATATCTATTACGCTGCCCATCTTTCAATACCACGCCTCAATACCGCTCATATATACGCTCATATATACACTGTCATTCATATCAGTTACGCCGGTTTGACATATTCAATACGCCCCTGTTCATATTCAATACCGCCACTGTTCATATTCAATACCACCAGTTTGACATAGTCAATACCGCCACTGTTCATATTAAACGTTGTCCATTGATACGCTGTATTATTTCGCTATCATATATATGTTTTATGCTATTCCGCTGTCATATATATGTTTTATATGTTTTATGTTCCATATATATTAATACAACATTCCATATATAACGTTGTCCATTGATATTAAACGCTGTATTAACCACCGCCCCTCCTCTAATACTCCTTACGCCCCTCCCATTCAATACTGCCCTCTCCACATTACCACTTTTATACTGCCCCTCCACCATTCATAATACCACTTCTTACATTCATAATACCGTCCCATAACATTCCATATCGACCTCCCATACAAATTTTTCTCCAAACAAAACAAAAAATACACATATTTTTTGGTGCAGAATTGAGTTTTTAGCAAAGAGCTTGTGTTTTTTTAAATTCAGTCTTTTAGCAAAAAGTGGTTCTGTCCTTTTAAATTCAATATATTTGTAGCAAAGAATTTTTTCAGTATATTTTCCAGCAAAGAGTCTTTTTTATTTTCTCTCCTTCAAAAGAGATTCTCCAGCAAAGTTTTTTTTCTCTCCTCCTTCAAAAGAAGATGACAGTCCCTTCATCTTCTAAAGAGGCTGCCTACTTGGCACAGAGAGAAAAGAGACATGCTTCAGGTCCATCCAGAGGAAGAGAAGGCAGAAGACGAAGAAGAAACTTAAGAGAAAAGGGGGGCAGACAATCTAAAGCTCAGCAGCAAACAAATCAAGACAGAGGTAAAACTAATGACAAAGACAAAGGTAAACCAGCTGAATCAGCTCATTCTGTTCTAGCACATTGTAACAATGGAGTAACTGAAAACCTATTTGATGTTTCATTTACTTCATGGAGAGATGATTGGTTGCTAGATTCGGGAGCAACATGTCACATGACATTTAGAAAAGATTTTTTTGAAGATTTCACTGACAAAGTTGATGGAGCAGTATATTTCGCAGATAAATCCAAACTCAAGCCATCAGGGCTTGGCACAGTCAGGCTTAAACTGCCTGGTCTTCCTGATCATATCCTACATGAGGTTCTATACCTCCCGGAGTTGAAGAGAAACTTGCTGTCCCTGATCGAAATTCGGCAGCAAGGACACTCAGTTCACTTGTTTGATGGCAAGGCAGAGGTCAGATCAACATCAGATCACTCACTTGTCATGGAGGGAATAGAAGAAGGGAGACTCTTGAAGCTGAAAGGTTCATCTGCTCATGCTCAAAACTTTGCATTCGGTTCACATCATGATGAAGGTACATTCCCATCAAGTCTTTTATGGCATGCTAGATTTGGACACTTAAACTATGAAAGCCTTCGTTTGTTGAAGAAAAATGGTGTTGATGAACTGCCTACAATTCCTAGAAAACCTAAGGAATGTGATGCTTGTATTCTAGGAAAGCATAGCAAACAACCATTTCATGATTCACACTCCAGAGCACATAGAAAACTTGAACTTGTTCATTCAGATTTATGTGGCCCTATGCCTATTGCTTCTGCAAATGGAAAAAAATACATGATGACATTTATTGATGAATACACCAGAATGTGTTGGATTTACTTACTGAAGAATAAGTCTGATGCTTTTCAAACTTTCAAGAATTTTCATGCATGGATTGAAAATGATTCACAAACACATATTGGCTCTCTACGTACTGATAATGGAAAAGAATACACTTCAAACGAATTTGAAAATTATCTTCGTCAACATGGAATCAAACTTCAAACCACTGTGCCATATAATCCACAACAGAACGGTGTAGCTGAAAGAATGAACAGAACCATTTTAAATATGGTCCGCTCCATGTTATTTTTCAAGAATTTAAAATTGATGTTTTGGGCTGATGCAGTTCTATGTGCTGTTTACATAAAGAATAGGTGTCCTTCAAGTTCAATTAGAAATAAAACTCCTTTTGAAATGTGGCATGGCCACATTCCTTCGGTAAAGCATTTCAGGGTCTTTGGGTCCACCTGTTATGCCTTGATACCCAAGGGTCAAAGGAACAAACTTGGTGCTAGAAGCAGAAAATGTATGTTCTTGGGGTACTCCAATACCTCCAAAGGATATCGTCTCTATGATGAAGCAAATAAGAAGTTTGTGATAGCAAGAGATGTCATATTCCTTGAATCTTCCAAGAGTGACAAGGTTGTTGAGCGGCAACTTGATCGCCTGGATAGATTCACACATGCAAAGTCTTTCCAAGAATTTGATAATGTTATTCCACATCTTGAAGGGGGGATTCCGATATTGAATCAAACTGTGGAATCATGTCCTGAAGCACTCTCTCCCCCACATGAAGAAACAACCACGGATGACACATTGGATGATGTGATTGACAGAATTGGGAGATTGAATCTTGAATCAATCCCAACTCGGTCAAATGACCAGCCTGGGCCATCTCAGAAAGGTCCTCCCAAATGGCTGACAAAGACACTGGAGAATGTTCATCCTGATGAGGTTGGAAAAACAGGAACAAGAAGTTCCACTCAACAAATCGAAGGTGATGTAGATAATTCGGATTCTCCTGTTGATATGGATATTGCTTATAACTGTGAATTGAGTTTGTCTACAGATCATGAACCAACTTCCTTCAAAGAAGTTGCTTCTCATGATGAATGGAAAGAAGCGATGCAGAAGGAGTATGATGCCCTTGATAATAACAGGCACTTGGGTTTGGTTCTCGCCTTTGGGAGCAAAGTATGAGTGGTACAGCAAGTGGGGTCTACAAGAACAAGTACAAAGCCAGACGGCTCATGACAAGCCTGGTGGGCTTGTGGCAAAGTTCGCACGAAAGAAGGAGTCGATTATGAAGAAACTTTTCTCCGGAAGGAATTGATTATCCGGACTCTCTTTGCCTTAGCAGCTCAGAATGGATGGAAATTCCATCAGATGGATGTAAAAACAAACTTCTTGAATGGAGATCTAAAGGAGAAAGTTTATATGTCCCAGCCAGAAGGATTTGTGATAAAGGGTCGAGAACACAAAGTTTGCAAACTTGTAAAATCCTTGTATGGCCTCAAGCAAGCACCACGAGCCTGGTATGAGAAATTGACCGAGCATCTTCTGAAACTTGATTTCAAACACTTTGATCTTGATGATGCAACTTTTTTTGTTAAGAAAGTTGGAAAAACAATTGTATATCTTGTGGTATATGTAGATGATCTTTTGATAACAGGAAACAATGAGAGCTATATTGCATCCATGAAGAAAGAGTTGAAGAAAGGTTTTGAAATGACTGGTTTGGGTCATGTTCATTACTATTTGGGTATTGAAGTAATTCAACATCCTAAATTCATATTTCTTTCTCAAAAGAAGTACATTGGAGATCTCTTGAAAAAATTTGGCATGGATGACTGTAATCCCTTAACCACTCCAATGGAACAAAACTTGAAGCTCACATCTATTGAAGGGAAGGAATTTGAGGATGCAACTAAGTATAGACAGCTTGTAGGAAGTCTTATCTACCTAACCACCACCAGACCTGACATTTCATTTGTTGTTGGAATCCTCTCAAGGTTCATGCAAAAACCTTGTGAAGGACATTGGTCTGCTGCAAAAAGAGTGCTAAGGTACTTGAAGGGGACTCAAGACTTTGGACTCAAATATACACAGGTAGGCGACTTCAACTTGACCGGATACTCTGATTCAGACTTTGATGGTGACAAAGAAACAGGGGTGTCTACTACATGTTACACCATGAGTCTTGGATCAGGAGCTGTCTCATGGAGATCACGCAAACAGTCAGTTCCAGCAGATTCCACGACCGAGGCAGAATATGTGGCAGCAGCTGAAGCAACAAAGGAAATTGTGTGGCTCCGGAAGATCCTGGAAGATTTGCGGATGAAACAAATGTATTCCACTCCACTCATGATCGACAACACTTCTGCAATAAAGTTGGCCAAGAACCCAAAGTTCCATGATCGAACAAAGCACATCAATACAAAGTACCATCTAATTCGACATCATGTTCAGGCCAAAACCATCCATCTACATCATTGCTCCACAAATGAGCAAACTGCTGACATCTTCACCAAAGCACTTGGAAGAGAAAAGTTTGAAAAGTTCAGATCGATGCTTGGACTCACCAACATCCCTTCGGATTAAAGGGGGAATGTTGACACCTAATCCTATGGGATGGGTGTGCACATTTAATATTGTATATTATTTAATATTAGGAAATAAGGAAGGCCAAGAGTCATTGGGAGATGAATCCCAATAGCCTCACCTCCATGTATAAATCCATATGCATTCTTCAGCTAATACACATTCTGATTTTGAGGAGTTACCTCCTGGTTTGACATTTTAAAATCAATGACTTTCCAATAATAGGTAAGACATGTTCCCAATCTTGTATATGTTAAATGGACACTTGAATTCGAATCTTGACACATGTGAACTCTTTTTGAAGGCACTGGCCAAGTGGAGATTCCACAACAATGAGAATTTCACTCCCAATGTGACCAACGCACTCATAGATGTCGGGAAGTGCTTTGCAGAGTAGCCTTGCATGGGGCTACATGCATATGCAACACACTTAGTCCCCTTAGAGGCAGAGTTGGTGATCTCTCATATGCTATATAATAAACTTCAAACCTTGGAAACCTTTGCTTGATGAAAGTCATGCTTGATTTGTCTTGTTCTTGCCTTAGGGCATCTAGCAACTTGAAATGATAGAGAATGATAGACCCTTAGTCATTAGTCATGGAGATGATGCCCAGTTAACCAGGTCATTGGGAATGATTCCCAAATTGACCTATAACATAGGGAGGAGTATTTGTAATTTTTTGACCCCTCTCTGCGTTATATTTTTTTATCCGACATCTTTTTCACAAATATCGCGTACATGCTTGGTACGTTTACAAAATGAAAATTTTATTTTCTCTTAATAAAAATTGCAATTTTTTCCCTTAGGAAAGATAATTAAGGTGTAACAAAACATTTACTCAAAATATTCTCACATGAAGAGGTTTGGTTTCCCTCATAACGAAAAGAAAACTAAAATTTTCTTTACCTCCCAAAATTAAAATTGAATTGAATTGAATTGATCAATGAAGCTATCAAACAAAGAAATAAATGTTATAGAGCATTGAAAACAAGGAATCCATACAAAGAGAGGGATCACCATTACATGTGTGAGTGGTTCAAACCATAAAAAGAAATGTGATAATAAAATTCGGTTTTACACTTTTATTTTTATATTAGACTTTCAGGGTGCGTCTCTCACAATGAAACATCTAGGCATTGGTGTGATAGGAGTACACTGATTCACTATGTTTACTTTTTTAACCATGAAAATTTTGTAAAACCTAAGCATGCAATGCATTATAAATATGCACTATTGCTTAGCATATTTTCAAATGCATTAATAAATTGTTTTAGATTTTTAATTATAATGTTGAGCGCTTCAAGTTATTGTTGCATGTGAGGCACAATGAATGAAAAGCATCCACTAAAACATTTGGTTTCTCACCTCTATTAGCAACCTTCCTTATAAATAATAAAATTTTAATACAAAACATGAATTATTATTGTTCACAACAATTTTGCATATTACTACTATAGAACGAATGTGAATTGCACCATTTATCTCCTTTAAACACTATTAAAATTTAATCTAAACAAGAGGGGTTGCAATCACAGCAAGTACCTAACAACATATTTATGTTTTGAGTTGTGTTGATAACTGAAGAGGATATTGATTTAGTCATGTTGGCGGCAACAAAGTAACTCATACTGATACAACAGAAAACAACTTCAAGGCTAAATCCAATCAATAAAATGCTCTTAATGTTGTTGACGACAATATTGTTCTTTTCTTAGAAGATTCAACCTTTTAATGCATTGTGTGGAAACTGTGGAAACTATGATGCAAAATTTTAATGCATTGTTTGGAAACTATGATGTTGATTGAATTTCGCTGGTAAAGAATAAATATTGCAGAATTTGAACTTAGATCTTCCTCTCAATTTTTTTGATATTTTTTAATCCTATCCATACATTCAATAAACTAATTTTGTCATATGTATGAATGCATGAGAAGGTTAAGAAAATAAAAAAATAGTAAAGTAAAATTAAATTAAAAAGAGAGGTTGCCATGATGCCCTTGCATGCTTCCCAGTTGTCAAAGGTATTGATTCACCAATTCCAATATTTCACCCCCATCAAGCCACCATAATCCTCAAAAGTACCAATCCTTCATTGTTGGAATTTAATATTTCATAGCTGTGTGAGTCTCCGTCTATGGTGTTGTATGAGACGCAGTAAGCCAACATTATAATTGGCAACAACAGGGAAAAAGGCGTATAACGGTTTTATCACCACATGATTGTAACCTGCATAAAGAACCAACTGAGATATAAGGAATCACTAAGCATAAATTCACCGATTAATTTAAAAAGTGTGGTATTTGATAATTAGTTAATATTACAACATTAGAATATTTGGGCTTATGCTACCTTCGTACGTGAAGCCAGAAAATATATTTTTGAATACAAGACAAAAAATGGATGAGTCACAGATCCAGTGTCAACGCATGCTCATGGTCGAAACTAAAGCAGAGCTCAATCACCAGGTTGAATAAGGTATGATATTTCAAAACCTTGTATAAACTCAGGATCTTGTCAGAGATGCTTTTATAACAACGTTTGCATAAAGCTTGACACCGGAAAAAAGGTAGTCATATTATACTCTAATTTATTTATATTTGCAAATATTTGCAAAGAAAAGAAGGTAAAAAATGCTATTATGCGTGCCTAGAGGCACACCAGTAAGATTACTGCAACTATGCACCAGAGCTGTACAGACAAAAAAACTAAATATCCTTTAAAGAGATGCTTGCCGATATTGTTTAGCTTTCTTTATCATCTTGCTACACCATCTACCTAGTTTTTCTTGATACACCATCTACCTGGTTCTACTTAGAAGTTGTATTGCTACTCCAGTAATTGGTCTTTTTATTCCATGCTCCAGCTATCTAAATGAAATCTGGTTTCTGGTTAATGCAGAGCATTAAGGTGTTCTTATTTTTTTGAAGTTTTCTTGTGTTTCTCGAATTCTGGAAGTCTTCTTGTTTTCTTCTCTTTTGTTGCAGGGTGCTTGCAAAAAAATAACAACATTAGAATTTTTGCTCTTCTAGAAGTCTTCTTATCACTGAGGGTATTGATGATATCCAATTGAGCCACAATTAAAACAAGAATGAATTGCAAATATGAATTCAATATTTTTGAATCGTAATGTTTTATAATCTATAGTTACACACTTTTCATTGAGGGTATTGAGGATATCCAATTGAGCCACTACAACCTTGGGAAGCTTTAGAACCAAATTGTGCTCATTCTCCATGAGGAATTGAGAAGTAAATTTCCCAAGGTCTACAATAAAAAAGGCACCATCCTGACAATATTATCATAGTCGCTACTCTAGTTAATCAATTGAGATTTGATAGGATAAGAGAATGTGACTAATTCATCTTCTTTGTTAGAATCTACATCTTCCTGTTTCAAAAAACGAAGAGATTTTTCCTCGAAAAACACTCGTAAAATTCCATGGAATCCATTACCCAAAAGAGATGAAGGTTATATACTCACTTGATCATTGGTAGGGCTAGAATTGATGATTTTGATATCTTTGGAGAAGTCGGTGTTCACATTTGTTTGATTCATGGTTACCAGGTCTATGGCATGAAGCTTTTCTGAAGGTACTTCACAAATTTAATAGAAACCAAATTAATATTTTAGTAACAAAGTATATGCTTTAAACAATCTCAGCAACTTTTAGTAGCACAATATATATTTTTATTAAAATATAATGGATAATAAAAAAAATTGTATTGGATTCACGGATCAGTTCTATGAAGAGTGGCCGTATTTCACCATCCAAGTCATGTTACTCCTCTACCGATGACTATCACGATACAGGTACTTTTATTTTTTTAGACTGCTAGTGCCTTTCCAAATGAAATTATTTCATTGCTAAGGATGTGCTTATTCATCTTGTAATCAATATATGGGAATTTCTCTGCAACAGTACACGTTGGATTGAAAATCCATGGTGCAGAACTTTGCACTCGGTGTATCTGATTGAAGCCATTTCCACTGTAGTCATTGGGAAGGCGTATGCCCACCATGCCATAGAAAACTTGTCAAATAGAATATGAAATATATAGAATAGAACTGAAAATACAACTCTAGTGACAACAATAGAGCCTTCACGAAACTTAAACATTAGAGGTAACATGCGTAGAATTTTCCTTGATCCTGCAAAGAATATTATACAGAAAACCTGTTTAAATAAATTGTTGAAATTTCTGGTTATTCCAAACAACAAAGAGGAAATAAAATTCCTCTGTAAACACAGAGATGATAACAGAGAAATATGGACAGAGAGATAAATTAAAAACTCTGTTTATTTTAAAATTGTTTTACTATTACCAAATGAGTTTTTTTTCAGAACTATACTTGTTCAAGATTCACACATGCTGCTACAAAAACACAACACTTTTCAAACTCTTTGCCTCTGTTGTTTTTAACACACAGTCACATTTTTAATACACACACCGCGACATTGTATATATTTTGCCTTCGGGCATTTATATCATTTTTACGTTGCATTGTTGTTATATATAAATATATATTATAAACATATGATGTTTATAACATATATATTTATATATTGTAGTGGTGGATTTGACGCACGGGTGTATGAAATCGCACCATTGGGGTGTGGTCTACCCCTATAAACTATTGGTAACATGCAGAAAGTGGTGGAGCTCAAAATAATATAATCTAGAGGGAAAAATATGTGAATGTATGCTCAAAGTAGACTAAAACTAAAACAAAAATATACATAAACTATTGAAGAGAGTCAAAATGATAATAATGCAAACGATGGCTCAAGGCCTCTTCTTATTAAACGTTTGATATGGAGAAGAAATTTTACCCACTTGCCAAAGGGTCCCTAGACAATGGTTCTAGGTCGCAATGCAAGGATGTTGTTTTCCAAGCTCTGCCTCTGATGCAGTCTCCCTCTCTCTCCGCTGTGATGGACTAGGATTGTTAAGTGGCCAACAACGAGTCCCCTCTATCTCCAACTCTAGGTCACACATTGCTAGTATTGCTTGGGCAATTCTGGCTAGCATAACAATGTGATCACCCATTCTTCATCTCTTGGTGGCTTTATATATGGG
Organism: Pinus albicaulis; assembly: GCA_034641835.2. Classification (NCBI taxonomy): domain Eukaryota; kingdom Viridiplantae; phylum Streptophyta; class Pinopsida; order Pinales; family Pinaceae; genus Pinus; species Pinus albicaulis. The sequence goes on along the minus strand of CM076573.1, from coordinate 805,017,295 downwards.
ATTTCAAATCCTCCTTCCCTCCCTTGGTACATGATGGATGGTGACCCAAGGGAGAGGTATGATTCCATTGTGTGCTCCAAATATTCCTTTGTTTGCTCACATAGTTTCTAAGGAGGCATTGGTGGTTGTTCTTAGTCAGCTTCATATAAGGAGTAACTGTCCTTTGCTTTTTGTGGTCCCGGAAAATGACATTTTTCCATTTCCAGGAATGGGCGCTTATCGGGAAAAAAGGCACGCAGAAGGTGCTCTTCTCAAATGATTAAGCACGTAATTTAGCATTTAAGACTAGTTCAAATCTGATTTTCTCAAAACCTTAGAGATTTTAAATACTTCTTGATTCCATAATGTGTTCCTGCCATGTAAATCCTTAGGCTTGACATTAATTAATGTCATCTTCTGTTGTAAAATTTTCTAGTGTTAACATATATAATAAAACTTATATTATATATATGACCCTAAGTTTTGGAAGTTAAATTATCACGGCGCATATTAAAAACAAGTAAAAAATTAACCTAAAGTCTTAAAACCTTATTACAAATGCCTTTCATGGATTTCAGAACATGAAACAAAACTCCTTTTCATAAATTTATCGCATCCATTCAACTGCTGGTTGACTGTGCATCAAATGGTGCGATAGGCCTGCTATTGTCTGTCGGCCTCATGACTTGGCATTGGCAGGCTATAGCTTATCGCATGGTTTTGGGCCTATAGTGACATCAACACCAAAATTTGTGATATCAATTTTATTGGTGGAGGGCTATCCAACGTGGAATCGTGGGCTCCACGGAGGTTGAGGTGGGTTCAAAAACAATTCTCTGTGTGGTAAAAACCTATGGTTGGTGTGGTGTTAATGCAGGTAGATGAATGGTTTGAATGGAGCGATGGCATGGTTCAGACCACAGTATTCACTGCAGATAAGGCTACGGTCTTTGAACAAGTATGGGTTTGCACTCAAATAGTTACTCATCCATCCTTCAAGAAATTCACATCAGAATTAAACTCGTCATCTTGTTGCTCAGGTTCACAGTTGGAATTAGTTTCCAACACTCCCTCTTAATTACAACTGTTGTTCTCTTTCATACCCAGACACTTTCTTAGGTAATTAAAACTTTTATGCCCCAATGGTTTTGTTCAAATATCAGCAAACTACTCTTCTGTTCTGCAATGTTTTAGAACAATTTCTCTATTTCTCACTAACTCCCTGATGTAGTGATACTTTGCATCAATGTATTTAGTTCTTTTATGAAACACTGAATTCTTGGATAAAGCTATAGCTGAGCTATTATCACAATAAACTGTTGTGCCTTTTACCTGTTCATGACACAAACTTCTCAACATTCTCCTCATCCATACTACTTGAAATGTTGTTGTTGTAGCTTCCACATACTCTGCCTCTACTGTTGATAAAGCCACAATTGGTTTTTTCTTAGAAGCCCATGAAATGGCTCCTGATCCCATATGAAAAACATATCCAAAGGTTCTTTTCCTATCATCTATACTTCTAGCCCATCACTGTCAGTATATCCAATCAATTCAAAATTTTCTGAAGTGGTGTATAAAATACCATACCTCTTTGTTCCTTTCACATACCTTATAATTCTTTTTTCTTCTTGCCAATGCGCCTCCTTTGGCCTTTCCATGAATTTGAAAATTAAATTTACAACATGCATAATATCCGGCCTAGTTGCAGTCAAATACATAAGGTTGCCAACTATGCTCTTGTACAAACTTGGATCAAAATCCTTTCTGATGTCTTCTTTGCTTAGTTTCAATCCCATAACTGTAGGACTAATTAATGCCTTGCAATCTTGCATGTTAAATCTTTCCAAAAATTTATTCACATATTTAGCTTGAGAGATAAAAATCTTATTTTCATTTTTCTCTACTTCTATTCCTAAGAATTATCTCAACAATCCCATATCATTCATCTCAAATTCTTCTTTCATGACTGTCTTAAAATTCTCAATGAGGTAAGAATCATTACCTGTGAATATAACATCATCAACATACAAAACAATAATGCGCATCTTACCATAATTCTCTTTGATGTATAATGTGGGTTCTCATTCACATTTCTCAAACCCATTTTCTAGTAGATAGGCATCTATCCTACTGTACCATGCTCTTCAGGCTTGTTTCAGCCCATACAGAGCCTTCTTCAAATTTCATACCTTGTGCTATTGGCCTTATTTCTCATAGCTCAGAGGTTGTTAAACATAGACCTCTTCCATCAATACTCCATTCAGGAATGATGATTTCATATCCATTTGGTAAAATTTCCACTTGTGTTGTGTTGTTATGGACAACACTGCTCTTATTGTTTCCATTCTCGCAACTGGTGCAAACGTTTCCTCATAATCTCTTCCTTGTTGCTGCTTGTAGCCTTTGAAAAAAAGTCTGGCCTTGTGCCTTTCAATCTTACCTTCAACATTTCTCTTGGTTTCATAAACCCATTTTGCTCCAATAACTTCCTTTCCTTTTGGGAGATCAACTAATTCCTATGTCTTATTTTTCTCAATGGAATTTATCTCTTCATCCATAGCATCTATCAATTTCTTATCTTTCACAGCTTCTCAAAATGAATAGGATATTCTACATGACAATATAATGAAAACAAAGAGTTCATACCTTCATTTGCTACCTCTTGCTCATAAATTTCATTCAAACTTCTGAATCTGGTTCCTCTTTCACTTGTTGAACTTGTGCTTGTAGAAGCACTAAACTCTACTCCTTGTGATGTGCTTGGAGAAGCACTGCCATCACTTCTCAAGGGTGTTCTCATACTTTCTTGTGGTGTCCCTTGTTGTCCTTGTGTTGATGGAGGTGGTGCTACTAATGAGGGATGGTTTTAAGCCATTTCTTCCTCATCATCATCATGAGACAAACAATTTTTTACATTCACTGTTTTCTCAATGCTTCCATCCCAAGCTTCTTCTTCAATAAATTGTACATCTCTACTTATTATAAATTTCTTGGTGGATGGGTTATACAATCTGTATGCTTTGGATTCTTCACTGTATCCAACAAATATGCACTTCTCCCCCTTACTATCAAACTTCTTCCTTAGTTGATCTGGAATGTGTGTATAAGCCACACAACCAAAAACTCTCATGTGGGTGACAAAATATTTTATGCTATTCCATGCTTCTTCAGGAACTCTGTTAATTACACTCTTTGTTGGGCATCTATTCAGCACATATGCTACACAATGTACAGCTTCAGCCGAATATTCATTTGGCAAATGCTTTTCCTTCAACATACTTCTTACAATATCCATGATGGTTCTATTTTTCCTTTCAGCAACTCCATTTTGTTGAGGTGTATACATTGTTGTAAATTGTTTATGAATCCCATTTTCTCTGCAAAAACGCAGAAATTATTTGGAGATGTATTCTCCTCCTCTGTCTGTTCTTAATACTTTAATATTCTGCCCACTTTGATTCTCTACAAGAGCCTTAAAGTGGTAGAATTTCTCAAACACTTCAGTTTTCAATTTCAAGAAATAAACCCATGTTTTTCTTATGTAATCATCAATAGAGGTCAACATATAGTGGTTGCCTACTAATGATGGTGTTTGCATTGGTCCACACAAATCAAAATGGACTATTTCTAAGGGTGCCTTTGCCCTTATGCTCTTTCCTAATGGAAATCTTTCTCGGTGTTGTTTGCCCAAGGTGAAGCCTTCACAAAGGCTATCCGATTTCTCAAGCAATGGTAATCCCTTTACCATTCCCTTTCTGTGTAACAAATTCAGACCTCCAAAGTTGAGATGTCCAAATATCGAGTGCCATAACCAATTTTCATCTTTTTCTTCTCTTTGGAATGTCTCTTGTGTCATTGCTGCCATTGCAGCTCCTTTCTTCAAATCTGCTCTCATCTTAAGAGGAAACATTCTGTTTATTTTCATCTTCACTTGTGCAATCCTTTGCTTGCTAGGTGGTATTTCCATGATAGTACATACATCATCCTCAAAGAAAACATTGTAGCCTTTCTAAATGATGTGTCCAATGCTCAAAAGGTTACACTTCATACCAAGCACATAGTATACATATGATATGGATCTCTTTTCTCCTTTATTTGTTAAAACACTCACTCTACCTTTTCCCATGACAGAGACCTTACTGTCTGTTCCCAATGTTACTTGATACTTCACATTTTCATCTAACATGGAAAACATTGAAATTTTTCTAGTCATATGGTTGCTACATCCTGAGTCTAGAAACCATATATCTTCATTTTTCTCTTCAGCCATATTACATGCTAAAAAAAATTCTCTTGACTAATATTTTATTTTTGTAAAATTAGCACTGGGTCAATTACCCATGTCACTCTATTTCTTCCTACATTCATTGGCATAGTACCCATACTTCTTACAGTAATGACATTGGACTTGGGATTTATCATACCTTTGTCCATGTGCATTATTTTGTCCACCTTGTTGGCTACTGCCTTGGCCTTGGTTCTGACTTTCATTGTTGCCCCTTCCAGTAGTATTTGCAAGCTTGTTTCTCCCTCTATTTTTTCTTCTGGCTCTTCATTTTCCTCTACCTTGACCTCTTCCTCCTCCGAAAGAAATTTGGGTCTTGAAGGCATGTTCTAAAGATGAGTTTGATGTTTTGCCCAATCTTTGTTGATGTGTCATCAATGATGCATGAAGCTCATCAATAGTAAAATTTGAGAGACCCTTTGTCTCTTTAATGGTTGTTACTATCACTTGAAATCTTGAGGGTAAGCTCCTCAATATTTTATCCAATATTCTTCTCTCTTCTACTGTATCTCCATGAGATCTCATTTGGTTAACTAACCCAATCAACAATTTCAAGAATGAGTCTATTGTGTCAGACTCTTTCATGCAAATGACTTCAAAATATCTTCTCATTAATTGAAGCTTTGCTATCTTTACTTTCTCCATACCTTGGTAGGCTGTCTAGAGGGTATCCCATGCATCCTTGGACCTCTTTACTGCTAAAATTCTTGGAAATATACTTTCATGTACTACCTGATAGAGATAGAAGATGGATTTTGAGTCCTTCTTCCTGTTACTCTTTAGCAAATCCTTCTCTGCCTGTGTTAAGGCATTATATGCTTGTTCATCTGTTGGTTCTTCTAAACCATATTCAACTAGCTCCCATAAATCTTGAGAGGCAAACATGGCTCTCATTGTGATTTTCAAATAGTCATAGTTCTTCCCATTGAACTGTGGGAGTTGAGTATTTCCCATACTCGTGCTTGTGCTAGCTCTTGCCATTGCTAGCTTACTGAACTATGCAAAAAAAAATTGGCTGTGTTTTTCAAATAAACCTTCTCACCATTGAGAAATAAACTATGTCTCTGAGGACTGTAATCTTTAAGAAAACAAAACTTTGTTTTGATAAATACCTTGCTTTTCTGAGCCTTCACACTGCTGGTCAAAATCTTCAACAACTACTTCTTCCTTCAGCTTCTTTGGCAAACGCAAAGAGCCTGGACTAGCTCCAATACCATGTTGAAATTCTGGTTATTCCAAACAGTAGAGAGGAAACAAAATTCCTCTGCAAGCATAGAGATGACAACAGAGAAATATGGATAGAGAGATAAATTGAAAACTTTGTTTCTATTTAAAATCGTTGCACTATTACAAAATGAGTTTTTCTTCAGAACTATACTTGTTCTGGATTCACACACACAAAAAAATCCTATTGCTACAAAAACACAATACTTTTCAAATTCTCAACCTCTGTTATTTTTAACACACAATCACATTTTTAACACACACCACTAAACTGTATATCTTCTGCCTTCGGGCATTCATATCGTTTTTACATTGCATTATTGTTAGATATATATATATATATATGACCCTAAGTTTTGGAACTTAAACTATCGCGACGCATATTAAAAACAATTAAAACATTAACCTAAAGTCTTAAAACCTTATTACAAATGCATTTCGTGGATTTCAGAACGTGAAACAAAAATACTTTTCATAAATTTATCACATCCATTCAAATTTTGGCTAACTGTGTATAAAATGGTGTGATAGGCCTGCTATTGGTTGTCGGCCTCGTGACTTGGCATTGACGGGCCATAGCTTATTGCATGTTTTTGAGCTTGTGGTGACATCAGCACCAAAATTTGCGATATGAATTTGATTGGTGGAGGGCTATCCAACATGGAATCATGGGCTCCACGGAGGTTGACGTGGTGTGTTTTCAAAAATAAATATCTATGCGGTAAAAAGCTATAGTTGGTGTGGTGTTAATGCAGGTAGATGAATGGTTCGAATGGAGCGACACCATGGTTCAGACCACAGTCTTCATTGCAAATTAGGCTATGGTCTCTGAAAAAGTATGGGTTTTCACTCAAACAGTTACTGCATGGTGGAGTGTGAATTCAACAAAAAAAATTTATGCATCCGTCCCTCAAGAAATTCACATCAGAATTAATCTTTCCATCTTGCTGCTCAGGTTCATAGTTGGAATTAGTTTCCAACATAAATAACAACAACAACAAAATTAACGATCTTATTTTTTCAAATTTTTCGTGTGTTTTTGGAAGTGGAAGTCTTATTGTTTTATTCTCTTCTCTTGTGGGGTGTTGTCAAAACAATAACAACATTAGCATTTTTTCTCTTCTAGAAGTCTTCTTATTTTCTTCTCTTCTAGTGTGGGGTGCTGGAAAAACAATAACAACATTAGCAAGTGTATGACACATGTTAGGTATGCTTCTCCACATAGAAGCAGATAGGTAGTGGAGTTGTGGAAAAAATACATGTAGAGAAAGACAAGATGTGTATATTATAAGGTGGATTACATGTAGAGAAAGAAAAGCTATTTATATTATAAGACAGAGGAAGCTAGGATCAAAGAGATTCAAAGAGATAATTTTGCTGATATCATTATGTCAGTTGCAATGTCTTCTTTGCAAACAAGATCATGGATCCTTGTCGTACGACCATGGGATTTTTTTGGTTGGCTTGAGCACTCAGGAAAAAATTATTATTACCTTTCCATGCTTACTTGATCCCAAAAGATACTACCTAAAAAACAACAGGTCCAATAACAAGAGAAAAAATTCCTTCCTTTACCCTTCAACCAAATTTTAGCCAAGATCCTTTAACCAATGTTCTCTTATAAGGGTGAAATATATGCACTAATTGATTGATGAACGGATGCTTTTGCTTCAAGATAAAGGATAGATGCTTCAAATTTAGGGACGATTGTTGCTCCTAAAGCCATTCATAACTCCATGAAAGGTGGGCAGTTGAACTTGGGCCTATCATAGTTACATATGATGCTATAGTTATCAGGCTGAAGATGTTGTGAAACCAGCTCCAAAAATAGAAGAAAAGAGATATCAACGCCTTAGAAATAATCCACTTCAAGGGGGAAACCTCCAATACACTACATGAATGAAAAATTCTTGGATGATACACCTCCTTTCTATATATAGGAGTCCATGGGGCCACAATGTAATCCTAGCCGACCTAACAATAATCATTTAAGGGCACAATAATAACAATATGGGGGTTATAGGGGTACAATAATAACAATAAGGGGGTTACACTAACAACAATAAGGGACTATACTAGTAATATAGGGACCTAACATGCCCATCTCCTTCAAAAAAGTGTTCTCCTTAACGCTTGAGTAGCTCTGGGTGCTTATGTATAAAATTCTCATCCTCCCATGTAGAATTTTTAGTGGGTAAGTCCTTCCACTATTAGATATTTGATCAATTTCTGAGCTTATTGAGTTCCTTGCTTTCCGTGGACTGTCACAGTTCCAATATGATTTTTCCTTCTCCATCAAGTTCTCACAATATTTTTTAGACTAGAATTTTGTCACTTATAACCTTCTTTAAGCGTGAAACATGGAAAACGGGTGCACTCGGGAAGATGCAGGAAGCTCCAATTTATGTGCCATAGTATCAATATTTTGAAACACCTTGTAAGGGCCATAGTAATTTGGCGATAATTTATTATCCTTCTTATCTTGCTTGAGGGACATTTGTTTGTATGGTTGTAGCTGTAAAAATACCTAGTCGCCTATATCAAAACTTCTCTCACTGTGATGTTGATCTGCTTATTGTTTCATTCGATTTTGTGCCAAATCTGTGTTATCCTTTAAGAGCTAGAGACCTTATTTCAGATGCTTATGGATCTACACTTCATGATAATCCTCAACGCTTGTGACAGACATGTGATGATATCCATGTATGCCAGCAAATGGGGTAATGGTTTTGTCGCAAGATGGAAGTATGTTATAACACCATCGTTTGAGAACCACTGGACTACTAAGTTTAGTTTTGCTTATCATATACAAAACAACGAAGATATCCTTCCAAACATTTATTTACTATCTCAGTTTGACCATCAGATTGAGGATGATAAGATGAGCTATGAGCTAATTGAGTACCCAAACAATAAAATAACTCTGTCCAAAAATTTCCAGTAAAAATGGGATCTCTGTCGCTCACAATAACCCTTGGGTTTCCATGTAGCTTTTGAATTGTGTCCGTAAATGTAGTAGCAACTGTACTTGCTTTAAATGGATGAGATAATGCACAAAAGTGTGCATACTTGGTAAGTCTATCAACTACCACCATGATGACACTCTTTCCTTCGGACTTAGGTAAACCTGTGATAAAATCCATTGAAATCTCCTCCCAATGTTGACTTGAAATGGATAAAGGTTGTAGAAGTCCCGGGGTCTTAATTGTTTCCACTTTATTCTGCTGGCAAACCAAACATTCCGCCACAAACTTTTGAATATCAGATTTAAGGCCATCCCAAAAAAATTCTTTCTTCACCCTGTGGTAAGTTTTTAAAAATCCTGAGTGTCCTCCTAAAGGACAAGTGTGCAATTCCAGAAGAATATTTTGTTTTAGTTGGGAATTCTTACAAAGATATAAGCGATCTTTGTACCATAAGGAATCATTTTTCCAACTAAATGTATTAGATGTACTAGGATCTTGCTGCAACTTTTGAATGAGTGCTCACACATCTTTGTCCTTCTTCCATTCATCTATTGCTTCGGTTATCCAATTTGGTTGGATAATAGAAATGGCACAAAGCAATGCTTCCACCTCTTCATTCTTTCTTGAGAGTGCATCCACAACAACATTAAGCTTTCCTTTTTTGTAGATTATTTCAAAGTCATAACCCAACATCTTTGTGACCCATTTTTGCTGCTCTTCTGAAGATAGTCTTTGTTCCAAAAAGTGTTTAAGACTATCATGATCAGTTTTTACCTTGAAGTGTCTTCCCATTAGGTAAGTTCTCCATTTCTTTAGTGCACACAGTATTTCTAACATTTCCTTCTCATAAATAGGTTTCTGTAAATACTTTCCTTTGATTGGACGACTTTCAAAAGAAATGGGTCTTCCTTCCTGCATTAAAACAACACTAATTCCATTTCCTGAGGCATCACATTCCACAATAAAGGTTTTTGTGAAGTCTGGCGTAGCTAAGACCGGTGCTAGGCACATTGCCTCTTTAAGATGTTCAAAGGCCTTAGTTGCTTCAGGAGTCCATGAAAATGCATCTTTCTTCAATAATGTTGTTAGAGGTGCTGCTATTCTCCCGTAATTCTTAACAAACTTGCGATAATAGCCTGTTAACCCGAGAAATCCTCGCAATTGATTTTCTGTCTTGGGGACTTTCCATTCCTTAATGGCTTTAATTTTGTTAGGGTCTACTTTAACACCCTCGTGAGATATAATATGACCCAGATATTCCACCTCTTGTACTCCAAAGAAACATTTGGATGTTTTTGTATATAATTGTTTCTCCTGCAATAGTTTGAGCACCCTGTCAACATGTTCAACATGATCCTTCCAAGACCTGCTGTAGATTAGTATATCATCAAAAAATACTTGCACAAATTTTCTAAGGAAGGGTTTGAAAATGGAATTCATCAACCCTTGAAATGTAGAAGGTGCATTGGTAAGGCCAAAAGGCATGACCAAAAATTCATAATGACCCTCATGAGTTCGAAATGTTGTTTTTGGAATATCTTCAGTCTTCATTCTAATTTGATGATATCCTGAATGAAGATCCAACTTGGTAAAATAAATTGCTCCATGTAATTCTTCCAATAATTCATCAATCACAGGAATGGGAAATTTATCTTTAATGGTGAGCTTATTGAGCTCCCTATAATCCGGACACATTCGCCATGATCCATCCTTCTTGTGTACCAATACTACAGGAGCAGAGAAAGAACTTTGACCAGGTTGAATTATACCCGCCTCTAACATTTCTGCAATCATACGTTCAATTTCGCTCTTTTGGAAGTAAGGATATCTATAAGGCCTGATGTTTGGAGGAACACTTCCTGGAATCAAATGAATAGCATGATCATGATCATGAATAGGTAGGAGTCCTTTGGGAGTTTCAAACACCTTGGAATGATTGTCCAAGACTTGTTGGAGATCTGCAGAAATAGATGATTTTGATGTCGGAACTTCTAGTGAGCATAATTGTGCAATTACGCCTCGTTGTTCTTTCTTTAGAGGCTTTGTCATGACATTAGAGCTTATTATCCTTCCTGGCTTCCCTTCAATACCCCGTAATTCGACTTCCTTTCCTTCTGAAAAAAAATTCAAGAAAAGTTCTTGAAAATTAAAAGCTACCGTCCCCAAAGATTGTAACCATTGTACTCCTAGTACAAAATCAACACCTCCCATAGGAATGGAAAGCATTGGACTATTCAATACATATTCCCCCATGGTTAGCTTGATATTATGGCATTTTCCAGAGAAATTTATAGTTCCTCCATTTGAAACCATCACTTGACATTCTGGTGCTGGGTATAGGAAACAATTCAATTCCTTGGCTACCTTACAATGAATAAAATTATGGGTACCACCTGAATCAATCAACACTATTACCTTTTTCTTCTTGATATGTCCTTCTATCTTGAGAGTTTGAGGAGTGGTAATTCCTGCCAATGCATTACACGATATGGTCGGACTCATTTCTTCCTCTTCTTGGGTTGGTTCCTGGTGTATATCCTCTTCTTGTTCATTTTCTTTTTCCTCTTCACAATCTATGTAAAATAATTTCTTCTCAGCACACTTATGACCTTTAGTGTATTTGCTATCACAACTGTAGCAAAGCCCTTTTGCTCTTTTTTCTTCCAATTGTTGTGGTGTCAACCTTGTAGGTTGTGGAAATCTAGGCATAGCAACACTTCCTTCTTTATAGAATTGAGTGGTAGGCTTCCTTATCACCATAATTTTACATTCAACTTTTCTTGCCAACCTGAATGCCTTCTCCAATGAATCAGGTTCCAAAACACGAACTTCATGTTGGATGTTATCTTTTAGAGTACCTATGAAGAGATCAATCCTGTGTTCCTCTGGAATATCAGTTACCCTTATATTCAATTTTTGGAAGTCCTCAATGTGCTGCCCCACTAAACCCTTTTGTTTGAGATTTATCAATTGGCTAAAGAAGGTGTTGCTCTTTGTATCCTCATAATGTGCTATCATTTCCTCCGTAAAAATTGACCAAGTGATAATTTTTTTATGGGAGCAAAGCCATCGATACCATACAAATGTATTTTGTTCTAAATGTAAAGTTGCAATGCGTACCTTTTGTGTGTTTTGCACATTATTGAGATCAAAATATTGCTCCATCTGTAGTATCCATGTTACAAGATCCTTTCCATCAAAATTCCTCATATCCATTTTTGGAACATGGTGGTTCTTCCCGCCAACATTAGAGTTTATGAAATCATGATTAACATTTATTTTGTTCTTATCATGAGTTTCCCCGACTATCTTTTCACCATTATGAAACATTTGTTGTACCAACTTTGTCAAACCTTCCATGTCTACTTTTAGATCATTCTTCATGTTTTCCATTTTAGATTCCATGCCAGCTTCCATGCCATCTATCTTAGCTTCCATGCCATTCTTCAAACCATCCATCTTAGGTTCCACGCCTTTCTTCAAAACTTCCATGTCATTTTTTGTTGCTCTTTGCGAGAGCGAAATTTGTTGCACTTGCTCTTGTAAATTTGATATGTCATGTTGCCATTCTTCGTCTTCATGAGTCATAGTAGAGCCTTCTAAAGGCTTAATGGGTGTTGAATTATTTTTAGGAGGCATTTCAGAACCCAATACTGAAATATATTCTACAATATGCCCTTGGAATCAATTCAACTTGATTCTTCAAACAAGACTTATGCAATTCGGAAAAAAAAATACACACCTTTTACTTGCTTTTGAGGAGCTCAATATTGAAATTGACTTATCTCTATACTTGCAGATCCTCAATATCTGAAATTTGGCCCTGTAGTTTTCCTCTGAAGCTTCTTTCAAATGCCATAGGTCTGACTTGATTTGGATTCTTCAAGGCAATGTTATGTCCAATCATCCACAATGGCATAATTATGGACTGGTTTAGTAGATCGAACTTGTACAACTTGCCATGTGGCTCTGTTTGCTCCTTTGGCTCTCAAATTTATAGAAAGAAAACTACAGTCTATTTACTTCTAGTCACTTTTTACAGAATTCAAATCCGATGCTTAGAGAGAGAGTTATGAATATTTTCCCACGATCACCTCTTTGAGATGAAATTTAGGAGCCTGAAAAATACCTAACTTCCACAAATCATATCTCTGAAAATATTGCGAACCAAGCTCTGAAATTTTGTGATGATGTTCCTCGGGATTTCGGCTTCGCTCTCTAAAGCTTTCAAACTCTGAACCTTCATAGAACAAAATTTATAGAGAAAGTTCCGCGATGACCTTTTTAAGTGAAATTCAGGAGCCTGCAAAAATCCCTAACTTCAACAGATCATATCTCCAAAAATATTACGAACAAAGCTCTGAAATTTTGCGATGATGTTCTTCAGGATTTTGGCTTTGCACTTTAAAAATTTCAGCTTCTGAACCTTCGTAGAAAATAAAATTATAGCGAAAATACCACAATGACCTATTTGGAGTAGCAAAACCCTAGAATCCAAAGCTCTGATACCAAATGTTGTGAAACCAGCTCCAAAAATAGAAGAAAAGAGTTATTAACACCTTAGAAATAAGCCACTTCGAGGGGTAAACCTCCAATACATTACATGAATGAAAAATTCTTGGATGATACACCTCCTTTCTATATATAGGAGTCCATGGGGCCACAATGTAATCTTAGTGGGGCCACAATGTAATCCTAGCCGACCTAACAATGATCATTCAAGGGCACAATAATAACAATATGGGGGTTACAGGGGTAAATAATAACAATAAGGGGGTTACACTAACAACAATAAGGGAGTATACTAGTAATAAAGGGACCTAACAGAAGAAGGAAATGTTTGAATGCTTGGACTCGATGGATCTCTTATCACCTCAAACTGGAGCCACAGAGAGCAGTCATGGAACCATGGGTCGACACCATTCATAAAGGAGAAGCTGGTCGAGAAAATTATGAAGCAGTGGAGTAAGCGATGTGAGGAATTGGTTAAATGACAATGAAGTAAACATGTGGCTCCATGCAGGTTGTGATAGATTAAAAAATAATTCAAAAGTGTTTACGTGTATGATAGACATGTTTGTATGATGTTTCGAGCTTTATTAGCCACATTGTGCTAATGGTTTATTAACATAAAATGCTTAGAATTAATGCCAACATGACTGTAGCATTAATTCATTTGAAACTGAAATTTTTTAGATTTCCCATCCTTAACCTACGTTTTGCATGAGATGTCCTCGATATGAGGCCAATAAGATGAAAATTACATTGATTGGTCAATCGAAAACAACATATACACTTAATTGGCGGAGGAAATGTGGTGGGACACACTATGTAAAAAATAATGGTTTAAAATTTTTAAAGTATATTGATTTATGTGTCATTTTAATGAACAAAATCCATTTCCATTACAATAGTCCCCGTAGTCCTCGGTAGAGACTAATAACACCATTTTTGTCGTTCAAATACTTTGAAAAATGAAAACAATTGCTTACTTCTTGTTATTAAACAATAATAAAGAATAAGAGATACACTTACATTATTTCCCCCTCATAATTAGAACATCTAACCTCAATCCCTAACAAACCCTACCTTTTTTTAATAAGCCTCTACCATTTTCTATATTATAGTTTCTCCTATGTTATATTCATACTTTCATAAATAGAATATTTACCCTCATCCATTATTATATATTTACTACTACTAAAAATTGATTTTGATACATTTACAGCCAATATTTTTTTTTAATTAAATACTTATTGACAAATAATTATAAATTATATTTCAATCTAAGTGGTTTGCACATATTCACTATTGCATTTCTTCTTTAATTTACAAACAATTAACACACCATTAAAATAATCCTTGTGAAATAACATACTTATTTAGAAATATTTTATTATGTTTTGATCATTATTACATTTTTGCTCAAGGTATATTACTACTTTCAATTTCATTTATATGTACTTCTTACACTATTATAAATTAAAATTAAAATTTACTAATAATATCTTCACTATTACCTATTTAGGTACCTTTATACATGGATATGGATTTGTATCCCTTGATTTAGGGAAAACCCTTATGATCCATCCTCTTCATTAGATTTACAAGAAAACTTTCTCATTTTTCTAAGGATAAGTACTAGATTTTAGAAAGAGAAGATGAAGAAGATCCAGTGAATCATAACTTCCTCAAACATTATCTTACTGCATACAATTATAAATTTGAAGCAGAGGAAAATATTGGTTCAGAATTTTTACCATGAAAAGGGATTTTATTAGTTTGTTTAAGTAGGTCCAATAGATTACTAAAATAAACAAGCCTACATGGAAATGGCATACTTGTCGATAAATATTTTTCAGGGTGGGTAGGTGAAATCAAGGTACATAGGAATTTAATAACATACATATGTCAATTTAATTTGTTATGGATGGCATCTCTACCTTGATTTATATAGAAATATACATATTTTCTCAATGTTTATATATTCTGAAAGTATTATATATATATATATATATATATATATATATATATATATATATGATTCTGAGTTTCTTCATTTTCAAGGATTTTGGAAAAATGATGCTTCAAATACTTTGCTTTTAAAAATGCACCCTCTTCATCCATGTAGCTTCATGAAACATTGGTTGGGATTTCAAACTACCCTATGAATGTTGACACAATTAATATTTCATCGAGACTCAAAATTTCATTAGTTCGCACCTAATGGCCTCTAATATCAACTCATATATACAAATATAGTGTATTGTAGTGTGTTCTTAGCTTTAAATATTTTCAAGCCATTTCTAGCATTAGTGAACCTAATTCTAATGGATCAATCATAGCATAAACCTTTATAGTACAAAAATATTCCATTTATCTAGAGAATCTAGTCCTAGGTAGGTCATTTTGTCCATTTTCATTTTCATACTCCAACAACCTAAAGAGAATTATGAGGAAACTCTTTTCCCCATGAATCCCCGACCATAATCATATAAAGAAGTGAAAATATATAAAAATTACTCTTCCAAACTAAATTAATATATTTGAACCCATTGCGACGCTTGAAAGGTACAAGCTATGATTTTCGTTTGGTAAATAAAAGGAAAAGTTCTCCTTGGAAGTCCTCTCCCCATTCACAAGTTTGTCTAATAAATATCGAATATATGAAAGGCAAAATATCTCAGAACCCAAAGTTTATTCATCAAATTTTCATGCAACTTGAAACTAGCTTGCACCAATACTATGATCCATCCTCTCATAAGAACCTTTCAATAATGCAGATTTTAAAATATTCCTTCTCTTCAAGATGAATATATGCAAGGAAATGTCCATGAGGAAGAATACCATGAATTGCCCCAAAATATATCTCAAAATCAAAACTATTACCAGATATATTTCCTTCAATAACTCTCCAAAGAAAAAGATACGTAAGAAAACAAGGGAAGAGTCTCTATAGATTTTAGGATCCCAAATACCAATAGATGAGAATATTAGTTCAGTTTCAAATATCCTTTACTCTCTTTTATTTAAACTTTAGATAACAAGAGCTTATTGTACACTTGTAAGTGTTATTTATAAATGATGAGATCCATCATTAGGTACATTTGGAGGGGTTAATGGTCACCTTTTTTCCTTACTAAGTCTCTTTTTCTTGCAGTTTAATTATATTATGATCTTATGATGCTAGCGTACATGGTGATTGAGGCTTATCATACTTCCAGTACCTAACATGAGTTAAATGCAGGAAAACCATGAATATATTACATTTTTGTGAATATTTTGTCATCAAGACTCGGAGTAAACAGCAAGGAGATATTTTAGGGGGTCGTCCACCCTCCTTAACTCCCAAAGGCAGCTAAGGTTTCCTTGAGATTCCCTCCAACAACTTGAAATCAAAGGAAACCAATAAAAATAAAGATCAAGTGCACTAAAGTCATACTTCACTTGCAGTCAAGTGGATTCATAACCTACTTTTTAGGGAGTTGTTGGTAGATACCCTTTAGGTTAAATAGAGTCGAGAAAGAGCTCTTTAGGATTTGAACTTTGGAGAAACGCATTGGGCTATTTTCTCTTATAATAATTTTTCAAGATTTTTATGTTTATGTAATGAGACTATATTTTGAAATGAAATGAGTATTTAGATTTTGATTTAGTGATCTAGTTTTAGAGAGCTAGGCTCGTGGGTTAGGGCTCAATCCATGTCATTTATCTAGTTTCTCTTGTGAGTATTTAGCTATTTTTCTTGTATTTTCATTTACTGTTTTTGGTATGCTTCCATTTGTCTTTTGTTGTATATTTAGCTTTATTACATGTTAGTATAGTAGGTTATAACTTTAGAAAGACGTGAGTCAAGCCTCCCCCTATAATCTCTCTCATTGAAGCTTGAGGAGGGTAGGCCTTCCCCATAGACCAAAATTTGATTTTTAGTTTATGATTTCCTGGAATGGATAAGATTAGTTGCGGTGATTCCATGGATATGTTTAGAAATATTTTTTAGATCTCTGTTTTTTATATTAAAATTGATTTTATTTACAAATTCAACTCATCTTTTCCATTGTCTTTATCATGAATTTTTCCATTTTTATTGCATTAATAGGTGGTTTTCTTATAGTTACATGTAGCACAACCAAGGATAATTTCACCAACACCTTTAGCTTCATCAACCCTCTATTCATTTAAATCACCGTCAGCCCTATTTTTAGGTTTTTCATCCCTACACCATGACAAAACCCTAAGGGTGCAAGATAGGCCTCCCAAGAGGTCCTGAGCTTGTCCAAGGGGTGGGCCACCTTCCAATAATCCTAATCCACCTTCACTCCACCTTCGCTACTGCTTTTCCACCTATTTTTGGCCTCGGATTGTCGTCATACTGTTTCCTGTAGCAATTCAGGACTTTCTTGTACCACTACAGGAAACCTATAGCAACACATGAAATAACACCAGTTGGCCCCTCCTTAAGCCCAAAAACCACCATCCACATCCTATAGACCTGCAAAAACCACTCATAGACCTTCACCCTTTCCCTCATATGTTCAAGCCTTCCATAAGCCACCTTAGCACTTTCTTCTCCTAGTTGTAAAAAAACACATTTACAAGAATAGTTAGGTCATGAGTAGTTGCATGATTAAAAGAATGATAGATAGATCATAGAGTAAGTAGATTTTTTTAGCCATTTGTCCCAAAAAAGTGTGATTATATTAGTTTCCTTTATGCCATTTCAATTCAACAATTTACTTCATGCAAGATTCCTAGGTTTCTTTCATTTCTTATCACAGTATAATGAGTAGATTTCTTCCATTGCAAAATGATTAGATGTAATTTCTTGTTTTAGTGTAGTTTTGTACTTGCTGATAGCTCCATGGATTTGAATCATTTGTTTCCCTAGGCCTAATTTCATAAGTTTGATAGAATTCATCTAGAAGCCCTAGAAGTAGAACCATTTCATAAAGCTCAGAAGAGGATGACATGAGTAGAATGCATCTGTTGTGTATATAGCACTGTCACCTCCTAGTTCGTACGAACCCCAGGTTGATAAAGTAAAGTAGGGCAGCCTATGGGAGGTGCAGCATTCTTGGTGCAATACCAAAGCTCACCATTTTTTTGCATTGTTTCCAGGGAGGTATCTAGTATATGATTTGATTTTGTTTGAGCATTATTTTATGCCCTCATTTTACATGTTGTTTCAAAAATATTGAAAAAATACAAAAAAATCTTATTTTCATGCCTCGTAGGAGTAGGGATACTCAAGGAAATTTTTTACCTAAAATCCCGACATCACCACACAATCACCCTTCACTCTTCTTTAGTGGTCTTGAGGTTGAACACACCATAGGTGAGCCTTCTGAAAATTTTGAAGAAACTATTGGAGAAGAATAAGATCTTGTTTCACCTGAGGAACCTGCTTCACCTATGTCAACAATGGTTAACACTAAACTATAGGAAGCCTTTCCCATTAGAGAGGCAGATGGTGAAACTAAAATGAAAAAAATTAGCCCCTCAACCCTTCCACACTTTGATGGAATTACCTAGGAATATCCTAACACATTCATATTTGAATTTGTTGTTGTCTCAAGGGCCTATGACTATGCCTCAGATGATCAGAAGCTGAAGCTATTCCCATCTATCCTTAAGGATGCAACCTTGTGTTGTTTCATGGATCTACCAAGGAACAACATAAATACCTGGGCACAGATGCAAGAAGACTTCAACAAAAAGTGCAGGGACTACTGTAGGTCCAAGGAAACTAAGGATGAGATATTCAGGATGATTCTAGGGCCTGATGAATACCTAGAAGACTATGAAGAGAGGTTTCAGTTAAACTATAAGAGAGCCAATTGTACACTTGATCTCAGAGAACTTATACTAGTACTTCTCTGAGGGATCAGAGAGGAGGCAATAGAAACCCTCAATATGTTATCAGGAGGATATATCTACCAACCACTTTATGAAACAATCAAATTTGCCTTCAGGAACCATTCTAGGGTAGTTAGGAAGAAAGGCAGAGCTGGCCAAAGAAAAACCAATACACTTTCCTCTTCGTCCTCCATCAAAGATGACATTGAAAATATGCTGCAGGACTTCACGAGTAACATGTTGTACACCTTTTCTTTGAAAATGGACACAATGCAGGTCAAAAGGAAGAAAGAGGAAGAAAAAAGAGTCTGGGCTATATTTTTCCCTAAATGTACCAGAAAACACCCTAGAAATTAATGTCCACTAAGTTTCATAGAGGCTTGCTTAGTATATGAGGAGAATCATGCCACAGACAAGTGTCCCTCCTTACCTAGACTTAAAGATCTATATCAAGGTGGGAAAGTAGGACCATATTAACTTTCTTTCATCAATCAGAGAAGGCCTTAAGGCCTTAGATCATATTATTAGGGTATGAAAGGTGAACCTTAATATTACTATCACAATAATCAGAATGTACTCATGCAACCTTGGTACACCCTCACTCCTCCATCTTGGCCTACACCTCCTACTTGCCCTTACAAACCTCCATGTCATCCTGAGCATGTGAGCCAACCATTTCATCAGCATGTTCCTAAAAAACCTCCTTGGAATAATCCATCCCAAGGATGGAGGCCTCAACATAATCAACCACCTGGTCTAATTCCTCCACCCCAAACTTAACCTCAGATTACTCATCATGCTCCACCCAATTTGCCTCAAATTCCTGCACAGCCCAATCCAAACTTGAAAGCAAACAATCACAATAGGTTTATAGTGGAGAAACATCCTATCCATCTTATGTTGTGGGGATACAAGAGATTTATCTCAAGTCATGAAGAGTACTCCCAGACAACAACCCTCCATCTCCACCTTTAGAGGTTGAGGAGGAAAATGAAGAAAGTAACACTCAAATCCAACAACCTCCTTTTCCTGAGTGCTTTATCCATTCCAGTCAGCACACTCCAAAGGAGATTGAACTTCTGGGAGAGTTGAAAAAATTGTGTAAAGATACCACTTCTCTAGGCCATTAAGGATGTCCCTATTTACAATAGGCTCATCAAGGAAAAGAGCTTCAAGAAACCTAGGAGAAAGAAGAAGGATACCCCCACCATCAATGTAGTAGGAAAATAGTCCTAGTTAATGTTGGGAAGGGTGATCTTTCCAAAGTACCTAGACCATGGCAGTCTAGTTGTAGATGTGAACATAGATGTGAACCACAATAGTTATGCAACTTGAAGATCGGTCCACAATAACTCTAGAATGAATTGTTGAGGATGTTATGGTTTCAATTGAATCTTAGAAGTATCCTATAGATTTCTTGGTTCTGTAGCCAAAAACCAAGTTCAATGGATATCCTCTAATCTTAGGGAGACCTTGGTTAGGCACTTCATATGCTTATATCATTTTTCAGGCCAAAAATATGATTGTTAAAAAAGAGCCCTTGTCTAAACAACAAGTAACATATCCTCCAACCCAGCTTTCCATTGATCATGATATATCTATATGCTTGGAGAAAGAAGACTATGAGGTATATAAAACTACCTTCATTTGTACTATAGATGTTATTCTTAGAGGGGGACAACTTGATGAAGACGAACTCATCGACCATGTCATTCAAAACCAGTCCCCCTATAACAGTCCGCTTGAAAACCTAGTTAAAGAATCTGAAAGCTAGCCTTGGATGGAATTACCCTCAGTCTATTCAACCTATAAAAAACAAAGGCTATAGATTTTGGCCCATCCAGATCTGTGAAAATCAACTCAAATCTCTCAGATGAAGAACAAAATAAGTTATTCCAACTTCTAAAAGAAAACCTAGATGCATTTTCTTGGGATTACAAGGACATGAAAGGGGTGCATCCTTTAGCATGTAGACATCATATTTATGTTAAGGAAGGATGCAAGAATGTGCAACAATCCCAAAGGAGGATGAAACCAGCTCTAAAGGAAATAGTCAAGGAAGAACTTCTGAAACTGTTGGATGCAGGTTTCATTTATCCTATATCAGATAGTGAGTGGGTATCTCCTCTTCTCCAAGTCCTGAAGAAGAATGGAAAATGGAAAATCTATGTTGATTATCAGTAACTTAATAAAGCCACCAATAAGGACCATTTCCCTTTTCCCTTTATAGACTAAGTCCTGGATGGCATTGCAGGAAAGTTCTTTTCCTTATTAGAAGGGTTCAGTGGGTATAACCAGATCCAAATCCACCCCGAAGAATAGGATAAGACTACTTTAACCTACCCTTTGCGTACCTTCACTTACAGATTCCTACCCTTTGGGTTGTGAAATGCCCCATCTACCTTCCAAAGAGTTGTCTTGAGCATTTTATTTGAGATATTACATGACTTAGTTGAAATATACATGGATGATTTCACACCTTATGGGGATGATGTCAAGAAATCTCTATCCAATTTGGGAAAAGTGATGAGAAGGTGCATTTAGATGCATCCCTCCCTGAGCCCATAAAAGTGTGAATTCATGAAAAGAGTAGGAGTTTTATTTGGACACTCAATCTCCCAAGCGGGAATACAGATGGACCCAAGAAAAATCACTATTATCAAAAGGGAACCCGCTCCTCAAAAGAAGAGATATGTCAGGAGCTTCTGAGGGTTAGTTACACAGAAAATCATTAAATATTTCGCAAGATGGTCATACCTATTTGTTTTATT
Organism: Pinus albicaulis; assembly: GCA_034641835.2. Lineage (NCBI taxonomy): Eukaryota > Viridiplantae > Streptophyta > Pinopsida > Pinales > Pinaceae > Pinus > Pinus albicaulis. The sequence continues at coordinate 804,995,711 of CM076573.1, read as the reverse complement.
GGCCAAAGATTATGAGTTTATTTGGTCTAGTATTTGTCAAGAATATTTTGAGCTCATTAAGGAAAATTTGAGTACTGCCCCCATCCTCTGAGGTCCCAATTGGACTCTGCCTTTCCACATCCACACAGATGCATCAGAAAAAGTTGTGGGGGAAACCTTGGGCCAGTTAGAAGACAAATTACCTTATGCAATCCATTTCATCAGTAAGAACTTGTATAAGGCCAAACTCAATTATACTATCACAGAGAATGAGATTTTATCCATTTTTCATCCTTTAAACAAATTTAGACATTATGTCACTAGGTATGAGAACTTTGTACACACTAACCATCCAACCATTAGATATTTAATGAACAAACTAGATTTTTATGCTAGGATAAATAGATGGTTATTAATTTTACAACAATTTGACCTAACCATTGCTGATAAAACTGGAAAGGAAAATGTTGTTGCAGATTTTTTATCCAGGTTATCTCTTTCTGCAGATGAAGAAGGAATGGTGGATTACTAGCTGTCGGATGAACATATATTTTCCATATCAGTACTCTCACCATGGGTTTTTGACATAGATAACTACTTGGTTGCTGGAAATTTCCCTCTTAATGTCTCATTCAAGGAAAAAAGCAAGATAATCACAAAAAATGCCACTTTCACATGGATTGGGGGAAATATCTTCAAGCTAGGTCCTAACCAAATTCTTAGAATATGTGTGAGGGAGGAAGAATTTTTTGATATCCTCTATGCATGTCACAATAGCCCTTCTAGAGCCCACTTCGTTGCAAAAAGGATTTCCTTCAAAGTTTTGTAGGAAGAATAATATTGGCCTACCCTTCACCGAGATTCCAAAATATACGCTAGTAGGTGCGACCAATGCCGAAGGATGGGGAAATATACACAAAGGGATGAGATGAATTTCCACCCTCAGGTGGCTCTTGAGCCATTTGAAAAATGGGCCATGGACTTCATTGGACCTATTGATCCACCATATGGAGATAAAAAGTATATCATAGTCTACACTGACTACCTAAAAAAGTGGGCTGAAACAAAAGATATGAAGGTAGCAACTAATGAGAAAGTAGCATAATTTCTGAGGAAGAATGTGTTTTACAAATTTGCATACCCCAGAGAAGTATTCACTGATCAAGAGGGACAATTCACTTCTTATCTCATTGAGAATATTCTGAGGATGCACAAGATAAAACATAAGACTTCTACTTCCAACCACCCTCACGCGAATGGCCAAGTGGAAGTGACCAACAGAGCCTTGGAGAGTATCCTCACAAGGTCATGATAAACAACAGGAAATATTGGGTAGACAGATTAGTAGAAGCTACTTGGGCCTACAACACTATTTGGAAAACAACAACAAGATTCACTCTTTATGACCTGGCCTATGGCAAGAAAGCTCTACTTTCAGTTGAATTTGAATTCAACACCTTAAGGTTGTAAGATGAGTTAAACCTAGATCTATCAAATTGCCAAAAAGAGAGGTTGCCACAATTAAATGGATTGGATGAGTTCAGGATGAAGGTACTTTCACACAGAGGTAATTCAGCTGTAAAGGAAGGTTTCACATGACAAGAACATTAAGGTAAAGACATTTTAAGAAGGATATTAGGCGTTGTTGTATGAATTAAGGTTTAAGGACTTCAAAGGAAAATTGATGACAAGATTGTTAGGACGCTACAATCTAGACAAATGATATGATAATGGCACAGTTCAGATCATAACCATATATGAGGAAGGAATTCCCCTACTTGTCAATTTTTACATGCTCAAGGCTTACAAGAAGCCCCTATCTAGGACATAATTTATAAATTCCATAAACAGGGAGGTGTATGTCATGGGAAACTCCATAGTTTCCAGTGCCTCCTAGAGAGAAAAGATAAAATAAAAATAAATAAATAAAAGATCCTTGGGTGAGAAACTCTCTGAGGCGCCCAAGGAAGGCCCATGGGTTGAAAACGTCTGTGTAGGCAACTCTCTTGCCTTCAAAAAAAAGAGAAAAAAAGAAAAGAAAGAAAAGGAAAAAGAAGAAATACCTATGCATTTATGTGTTTTTCTCATTTGCAGGTTATTGGTTAAAGATATTTTTTGGGATGGAGAGGAGAAATTTATATTCATTCTCTCTTATTCTCTATTTCCACACTTGATAAACCACTCCATCATACATACCTTCATCCATTTCACCCATTATATAGGCAACAATTTCAATTTTATTCCCTAAACTGTAATTGCTACAGGCAAATCAGACATCTATAGGATTATTGTAGCACTACAGAAAACTTTTGTAAATGCCACAGTAAACTCATTAATGAAAGAAAAAGGATGCCCGTGGATTTTTGAACTTCAATAAGGGTATGATAATTCACTTTTTTCCTATACCTACCTTCCCAAACCCTTATTTCACCCCATGCACACGGATTCCCTATCTAAACCCTATGTTGCACCTTTAACGGCTAAATCATTGGAAACTTGGCATGGGACGCATTTAACTTACCTATTCTGCACTCCATTCATTCCATGACTTCCTCCATAGCCTCCATGCACCATATCCCTCCATTTCTAAGAAAACTGAACCAAGAAGAGGCAAGAAACAGAGTGTTAGAGGTATCAAAAATTTTCCTGTAGAAAATCTTTGTGTGGCACAACAAGGCCAAAAGATGAAGGAAAGCCAATGAGGATGAGTCCATAAGACCATCAACGGACTCCAAAAGTACAAGCACACTACCCATGGCACCTAAAGTCCTCCATGCAACACTTGAAAAATAAAATGCAAGGAAATGGTAGGTAGCTCAGTCAGAAAAGACAAGAAACTCACTCACAAAATAAATAAAAAATGAAGGCTCAACAAATAAAAGAATAAGGCTGCCACCACCAGCTCCAGATCCTTGCACCAGCTACTTCAGCACTTCACCAAAACGAGGTAACCTTAGGTATGACATCTCACCTCTCGCTATGCATCCATAATGGAAAAAATAGTTTAATGTCGAGTTTTAGAAATTTAAAAGGCAAAAGGTGGACAGTTAACTTGGCCACCTTCGTAAAGTGAAACTGGAGGAAAAATGAAAGTGCATGCCACCTGGGAAAGTCAAATCGAGTCAAGTAAGAGTGAATGGGTATGAATGGAAGTAATCATGAGGCTCAACAATGATTACATGAAGTGGTCCCAATTCTCTCAAAGAGGAAACTCGTGTTAAGTACGAGTCACCACAATGCTCCAAATTTAGTTAAAAAATCCAATAAAGGTAGTATTTGTCTCATTTTCACCATTGCATTGAGAATTTCGAAGAGCAGCAAGAGTAGGAGAGCAGTGGGAGCCATCATAAGATCAACATCGAGGTTTGAGCTTGCATGCACCATCATGCTACAGGAAACAAATTTTTGCTACAACCAACTTGAGAAGTAGATCATCAAGGGTTTAAAAGGAAACATAGAGTCAGATGTGGTGAATTGGCTTCCCAAAGCCTCCATCTCTCTAACCAAAATAATAGAGGACCAAGGTAAGTGGATTTTCATCCTCCGACACTTAAATTTCTCCATACAGTTCACACTCAACAAAGTAAATTTGACAGTTAAAGCGTAAAAGAAAATTTTCTTGCATTTTGTTTCAAGACCTCCATCTCGAAGACATAACCCTTGAAAACTCACCACATTCATCTCACAAAATTAAAATGGGACGGGGATTCAACAAAAGAGAGCCCATTAACATTAAGAGAAATAGGTAGCACCCTCAGGTTATGGAAATCTTCTGATATCACCAATGTCTAGGGTTATTTGAGATATTGAAGGATTATGATGATGACATAGCTAAATAATTTGCAGTGGCTTTGCAGTAAAATTTAGAAGAGAGAGCCACCATTGTGATTAGAGGCTTATCCATCACACTATTGCCTGAACTCATAAGAAGAGTTACAACTTTTCCCTTAGGAGTCAAATGGGTTAAGGAAAGAATGCCTAGCACTACAACCAAGAAGAATTTATGTATACCACTAGAGGAGTACATTGAAGACACAAATGGAGTGAGGAGAGAAAAACTTCCATACCCTTGGGATGAAGTAGCCTTCCACATCATGAATTTTATTTCTTGTGAAGGAAAAATTAGTGTCATCTATGGGTATCATTTCAGATTGTTAAATGAAGTCAGGTTTCAAGGAGATCTCCCACTTGAACAGAGATTAAGTGTCCCTCAATTCCTCCTAAACTCCATAACTGACATGAGCCATAAAGTGAAGCAAAGGAAATATCAGCTCTTGGCCCATCACGCCCTAATAAAACTAATTGTAAATGATGCTTTGAGAAGGTTGAACCTACTTGTATCCTGGTCTTTTTCACAGACATGGATAGGGAATCCTTTAGCTACCCAAAGAGGGAAAACCTCTACTTCTAGCCTTAGAGAAAGAGAAGAATAAGAATAATAAGAGGTAGAAGAGGAGCTAGAAGAAGAGGAAGAGGAGGCAGAAAACAAAGAAGAAAAAGAAGAGATAGAAATTGAGGTAGAAAACATAGAGACAACAAAGAGAGAGCAAGAAAACACTGAGGGAAAGGAGGAAGAAATCACCAAGGAAAAGGAAGGTGTGGACCATATCTTAAGCAATGAAACCTCCCCTTAAGACACCAACATGTCACCAGACATCACATATCAAGAAGTAGTTGCTACCCCAACTGCTTCGAGCACACCTGTCAAAACAAAAAGAAAGAGGTAGGCACCTATGTACTTAAAAACTAGGAAGATCCAGAGGGTCAGGTAGAGAAAACCACAAACTCAACCAAGAGCCCTATTACCATTGAAGAATCACCAAATAAGGAGGAATAAATCAAATCAGAGGAAGGAAGGGTGTAAGAGTTCACTTCATAAATAAGGACCCGTGTAGCATATATCATAAGACATTCAGTCAGATTGGAATCCCATACACCTCATGCAACCACCACAGACCCTCCAAGGACTGAAAAGAGTGAAAAAAAGTAAAAGGGGGTCTTCAGCAAGAAAAACAGAGTTTTCTATAGGAAAATCCAGCAAGAAAAATTTTCTAGAAAAAACCCTTGGTTGAAGAGGAAAAAACAACCACATAGGGGTAAGAGGTCAAGGAAGCTGAGGGAAAGACACAAGAGGAAAAACGTGATGAAAAATAGGGAGGAAAAGATAATAAGGAAGAGGCCACCTCACCAAAACCAATCCTCAAATATGTTGCAATAGCTCCAAACCCTAGCCCTCAACCCAATCTCAGCTCTTACTACACATACATTGATGGGGATAGATTAATTACTCAAAAGTTCATAATTCCTTTGTTTTATCAGTTGGAGGAGGAGAGGGCATGCATTGATCATTGGATGAATCTTGCCACATCTAAAGGAGTGTATGGCATATGATTCATGGAAGGAAAAGTAGTTGAGTTGGGAAAGCATTTATTTGATGTGAGGCTTAGAGAGTCGGTTTTGAAGGAGCAGTTTCAGAAGGCATAGGTAGAGAATGTAGCACTACAAGAGCATCTTTAGCAAAAGGGTAAACAAGTGGCCACCATGGAATTTTTATGCATGGATATCATTCAACATAGATATCCTTCATATTTATATGTAGTTTACCTCAAGGAGCAATGGCTCCTGTTTCAAATTAAAACATTATCCTCCCATGGATCGTTACCTTTCCAAAATTGTAGACAGTTCATTTATTTATGAAATCAAGCAAGTATCACAGACAAGGAGAAAATGGCAAAGTTTTACATGCATAAACTTATGTTGATAGAATTAAATATTTGGGACCCCAATCCAAGGATGGGGGATATGCAATTAATGGCTTTGGAATCATGGATGGTTAATGATGAGACAAGAGCATACGAGATAAGAAGGGTTATGAGATGAGAAAACAGATAACCCTTACACATTAGGGAAAAAATTTTCAGCCCTAGGGGATTCATCAATAACCATATGAAGATTGAAAAGGATCCTCAACTTGCAGAAAGATACCTCCATACACAAGCTCAGAAAATGGCTCACTTTGATGATGTTTCTAGGTTGTTGGGAGATGAGTGCATAATGGCTAGCCAAAGAGATGGAACAACCTCCCTCGCAATATTAGAAACATGGAGTACCACACACAAGAAAGATTAAGGGGTTCCTTGGAGAGAGCACCATTGTACAAGAGGTCCATGCAGGCAGAAAATATTGAGTCGCTTGGCTTAAACTCATTGCACCCTTGTTGTTGGTTACGAGTGAAGGAAAGGACCAAGAAGAGAAGAAAAAAGAATGGGAGGAAGAATAAAATAATTATCGTTTTTACCCTTTTGAAGGGACTCCCACACTTATTCCTTGGGAAGTCAGATGGTCCATGAAAGCCTTAAAAGAATTGCAGAAGGAGTACTAGTTGCTCAGAGGATGAGAAACCATTTAGTAGGGTGGTGATGATGAGCTGCATAATTAGATACATTTGGAGGGGTTAATGGTCACATTTTTTTCCTGATTAAGTCTCTTTTTCTTTCATTTTAATTATATTATGGTCTTATGATGCTAGTGTAGATGGTGATTGAGACTTATCATACTTCGAGTACCTAACATGAGTTAAATGCAGGAAAATCATGAAGATATTGCATTTTTGTGAATATTTTGTCATCAAGACTCGGAGTAGACAACAAGGATATATTATAGGGGTTTTTCCACCCTCCTTAACTCCCAAAGGTAGCCAAGGGATCCTCGAGATTCCCTCCAACAACAGGAAATCAAAGGCAGCCAAGCAAACTCAAGATCACGTGCACTAAAGCCATACTTCACTTGCATTCAAGTGGACTCATCCCCTACCTTTTACGGAGCTGTTGGTAGCTACCCTTTAGGTTAAATAAGGTTGGGAAAGAGCTCATTAGGATTTGAACTTTCAAAAAATCCATTAGGATCTTTACTCTTGTAATCAGTTTTATATACTTTATGTTGATGTAATGAGACTAGCTTTTGAAATGAAATGAATATTCAAATTGTGCTATACTGATATAGTTTTAGATAGCTAGGCTCGTGGGTTAGGGCCCAATCCATGTGCCTTAGCCTCTCTTGTGTAATCATTCTGTACTTTCATGTCATTTAGCTAGTTTTTCTTATGAGTATTTACCTAGTTTTCTTGTATTTTCATTTACTTTTTTTAGTTTTCTTCCATTTGTATTTTGATGTAGATTTAGCTTGATTACATGTTGGTAGAATAGGTTATAAATTCATAAATTTGTGAGCCAAGACTCCCCGTCTCATCTCCCTCATTGGATATTGAGGAGGGTAGACCTTCCCCAAAGACCAAAAATTACTTTTTAGTTTATGATTTATTTGAATGGACAATATTAGTTGTTGTGATTCCATGCATATTTTTAGAATGATGTGTTAGATCTCTATTTGTGTATTAAAGTATATTTTCTTTGCAAATTCAAGTCATCTTTTCCATTTTATTTATCATGAATTTGTCCATTTTTATTACAGTAATAGGTATTTTTCTTGCAGGTACAGGTAGACAACCAAGGAGAACTTCACCAACACCTTCAAGTTCATCTCGCATCCTTAATCAACCCTCTGTTCCTCAAAATCACCAGCAGCACTGTTTTCATGTTTTTCATCCCTACATCATGAGTAAACCTTAAGGGTGCAAGACAGGCCTCCCAAGAGGTGTTGAGCTTGGCCATGGGGTGGGACACCTTCCACTCATCCTTATCCACCTTCTCTCCACCTTCCCTACCCTTTTTCCACCTATTTTTGGCCTCGTATTTCCCTCGGATTGTTTCCTGTAGCACTACAGGAAACCTATAGCAAAAATTGAAATAGAACCAATGGGCCCCTGCTTAAGCCCAAAAACCACCATCCACATCCTCTAGACCTTCAAAAACCACTCATACACCTTCATCCTTGCCCCCATATGTTCAAGCCTTCCATAAGCCACCTTAACAATTTCTTCTCGTAGCTGCAAAATGACACATTTCCAAGCAATTAGTTAGGTCATGAGTAGTTACATGATTAAAATCATGATAGATAGAGCATAGAGTAATTAGAGTGTGTTTAGTCATTTGGCCCAACAAAATGAGATTATATTATTTTCCTTTATGTCAATTCAATTCAGCAATTTACTTCATGCAAGATGCCTAGGTTGCTTTCATTTCTTATCATAGTTTAATGAGTAGATTTATTTCATTTCAAAATAGTTAGATGTACTTTCTTGATGTAGTGTAGTTCTATACTTGCTGATATCGCCATGGATTTGAATCATTTTTGTCCCTAGGCCTAATTTTAGAAGTGTGGCAAACTTCATCTAGAAACCCTAGAAGTAACACACTTTCGTAAAGCTCAGAAGAGGATGACATGAGTAGAATGCATCTACTGTGTATATAGCACTGTCACTTCCAAGTTTTTATGAACCCCGAGTTGATAAAATAAAGTAGGGAAACCTCTGGGAGTTGCAACATTCTTGGTGCAATACCAGGGCTCACCAATAGCCTTATATATTTATTTAAAAATACATAGAAATTTTTTTGTTAATAAAAAATATGAAGACACAGAATATGAATTTTGAAAATATGTATTGTATTTCTCTTTCTTTCATCTTCTTTATACTTAAAATAAAACAATTGAAACATGTTAGAAAGAAACATGTCCCTTGAATACGAGAAAAATACATTGATAATTCAAAGAAAGTAATGATGGTGGATTGGAAAGATACCCTATGTATTACAAAAAAGATGTCTCTTAAAAAGAAAAAGACCATATTTGCAGGTGTAATTTATATGATTCATAAAATATGAATATTTATCTAGGATACAAAATATGCAAAGAAAAATTATTTACATTATGAAATATATGAATTCTAACTCTTGTGAAATCACTTCTAATGAAGAGAATGGATATGGCTCTCATGGAATTTCATTTATTTTTTCTGCAATTCAAATTGTTTGCATTAATTAGAAAAATAGTAGTAACGATTGATTTTTTTCAAAAACTTGTTGGCCTCACTCTTACCAATTTTTTTGGCCAATGAACATAAACCAAGACAGATAGCCAGCTATATGAACATCCCTAATAATCAGAAATTGATAGACTAGATAATCTACAAAGTGTTTAAAATAAAAATGCATCCCATAACCATTAAACTTCAGAAGAACTAATTGGAGCAGGATTACTAGGACAAGAACCTAGAGACGAAGGGGGTTTAAAGTCACAGTGGAATTTTTTATCTAGGAGTGCAATATGACCTGCAAGGTGGTCAAGTTTCTCTTAGACTCTTACTTGATGTCTTTAGAGACTAACCAACTAGTCTTGCATATGCCATGGATTATGTTGGAGATAATTCATAAAAATAATAATTTCATTTTGGTCTTCATGGAAATCCTCACTGAGTAGTTCTAGAAGATGATTACCAAGTTGATTATCCATGGTTTCTAGTGAGGGGGCTTGAGGAATACTTCCCATAATATGTTAGGATTGTGGGTCAACCACTTATTTAGTGTCACGATCACCTACCATGTGGCTATCAAGCTATCCCCCATTCCACACTTCCCATCTATCCCATCCTCAATGTGGAAATATGACTATGCATGTAGTCCAATCAACCCAATGTCCAAAATAAAAATAGTTTTCACCATTAGAAGAACCTCCATCTATCTAGATTGTAGAATCAGATGGCATTGCAATAATATCATTATGGATTGTATCTTTCCATGGTCTCTAGAGTATCGAAGTAGAGGCCACTCCCTTAACCCACAGCCCCTCACAAACCAATTTAACACAGAAAAGATCCACCGCACAAAATTTGGCCTCGTACATAGGCCTCCAATGCCAGGAAATAAACCTAGTGTTCATGAGATTCTAACTAACATATGCACAACTAAAGAAAGATTTCATAAACATAGAAACAAATTCTACCCAACTAATATAAAAATAATTTCATGGTAACCCTACCCAAAGATTGATATTTGATTTAAAATCACTACAAAACTAGCCCAAAACTAATTTCCAACATACATAAGCAAGGGAACCATATTATACAAATGTATCCCTAATTCTCCACAAATAGAGAGAGCCACTTGAACAAGAAGCAATTGAGGGAAAAAATCTGGTAGGGTAGGGGTGAAATCTTACCAAAGAAACTGAAAATGAAGTGAACTACTCCAAATGCATGCACCGTGTATTATTGTGATGGAACTCTTCTTTAATTTACCACAAAGGCAAGCATTTGTTATGAATTCCTGGATCCTAGGTTCAATATCAAATTCCAAGCACCTAAGTTTTTTGAGAGCATTGGGACCTGTGTTCATGCCACCTTAGTTTACTTGCAACACCTTGGTCATGCTCTTTGTTATCACTCTGTAATTTCTCAAGGCTAAATAAATAAATCACCGAGGTAACCACAAACCAACTTTGGAGTTTAGGATCTATCCATACTAAACTCAGAGAGGGCTCTATTTGTATGATTTAGTTTTATTTGAAATATAAATTAGCCTAGTTAATACGTACAGAGTTGGTTTTTTTGAATTGGTTTGGTTGGAAATGCAGAGGAAGGCCATTAGGAAATGGAGTCAAAGAGGTTTGGGTGATCAATTTGCAGAAGTATCAAGTTTAAGTGAAACAGGGCAAGGTAGAAATTACTATTGGATCCTTTAGTTTTGGATGATATGTAATAAAAGAAGAAGGGAGACTCAATTGAAACTAGGAAGCATTGAAGAATTCCCTAATCTGGATATAAGAATAGAGGTTCAATCAAAACTCAAGAGAAATGAAGAATTCCATAATCTGGGTATTATAAGAAAACATGTACATTACTAATTGCTAAAGGCAGTGTCTATGATTTCAACAAATTTTGCAGTAATAATCCTATTAGACAATTCAAAATTAAGAAAACAATAAGATGGAAACAAAGGAAAGCACATATATGGTGAGGAAAACTTCACCAATGGATATGGCACATGAATCCTAAAACAACTGCTCTTTTATAATGAAAATAGTCACTTTAAACTTAGTGAACTGCATCACACTGAATGGTGAGGTTCCTGGTTAAAAATCCCAACCAACACACATAATACTTTGAATGATGAAGTATATATAGAGAAATATTACAAACTGATTACAATTTACATTGTCTCAACAGATAATGTATTATTAGGTGAAATTTGAAAAATAAAATCTAACAGAGACCAGATAATAGGATTGATAGAGAGAACTGATATCCTGGCACTATTTTGGAGGAAACAGTTGCTGAGTAGGCCTATTGGTAAGGCTTTTGTGTCACAAATGCTTTGATGTCTCCTTATTTCACCGTATTATGTTTATGACTGTTTATTGGATTTTTATCATTTTATTATTTTCATAATATATTTTGGAAAAACATAGCTATCCTTTTCGAATTTATTCGATTAAATTTATGAATGAAATTTATAATAGAAAATTTCAACATAAAAACCATCCTGTATTTCAAATCTGTGTGTAGTTTTCCCTTTCACCCTTTCTGTGTAATTTTACCTATTAATTCCTTTTATCCCTCTATTTAAAATCTATGTGTAGTTTTCCCCTTCACCTTTTCTTTGTAATTCTACCTGTTAATTCCTTTTATCACCATAAAAACCTATGGATAAATTTCCAAACCACGTGTTGTTTTTTTTTCATCTTTTTACAAAACCAAGTGTAGTTTTGTAAATCCATGGTTAGTAAAATATTTCATTTTGACTTAACTACCATAGTTTGGAATGAGAGCTATGCGCACGTATTCCAAGACAATTACCGTAACGGTTGTTAGGTTTGTAGGGTTTGGCAGATTTCGCAGCGTCATTGCTCTGGCCGCGCCATGGCAACTTCCTCGAGAGGAGGGTATCCTCGAGGAGGGCTGCCACCTCCCACCGTAATGTGACGAGTGTGGATCACCCATCGCGCCCGCATCCTCTTGCGACTAATCAATTAAGGATTTGGCCCTGCCTTAGGCGAGTGGCAAGTTAGAACGAAAGGGCAATGCTTGCCCAGAGCGGTTGAAAAACTCGGGTTCGTTATCCCAGCCTCTAAGCTGGATGAGTACAGAGGATATATGAAGAACCATGCCCTAATCTGTAAGTTCATTGGTATTTTGCCAACAGAAAAGGATTTGTTAAAATGGATTCAAATAAAATGGCAGCCCAAGGGTCATATTGATCTCAAATTTGGGGCCAAGGGTTTTTTCACAGTTATTTTTACTAATTTACTTGATAAAGAACGAATTTTTGAGGGAGGGCCATATTTTTATAACACTACAGGGCTTTTTCTCAAACAATGGGAAAAGTGTTATAACCTAGAACAACAGCAATTTTTGGCGGTGCCTATTTGGGTTCGCTTATTTGGCCTACCTATGGATTTCTGGGACCCAGAAATCCTGGAAGGAATCGGAAATTCTTTAGGAAATTTTGTTAAAATAGCAGAGTCCACTTCTCGTGGATGATATACTTCTTTTGCACGCATTTGTGTTTATATGAATATCTCTGAACCTCTGCCTGAAATTATCGAACTGGATTATGAAGGTAAAATCTAGCTTCAGCTCCTAGACTATGAACATATTCCATTTCATTGTATGCGATGTCATGAATATGGGCATCTGTATAAATCCTGCCCTCTTAATGTCTCAGAGCCTCAACCATCTCATGCCAATGGTTCAGATGATCAACCTCACCAAAATGAAGAGGGTTTTGTTACAATCACAAATAGGAAACAGTCCAATAGAATGGGGGCTGGGAGCTCTGCCCCGAACCCCACGCCACTCTCAGTCGGCCCAAAAATTTTCGAGAATCGATATGAGGTTTTACAGGAAGAAGGTGAACCGGTGATGATTGAGACTCCCGATGAAGGTGTTGTTGTAGTCTCTATTTCACCTCTAAAATCCCAGGCCTCAAAAAGAAAGGCAGTTCCAGAAACAGTAATGGATGAAGAAACTAATCCACAAGAACATGCCCCTATGGAGGTGGAGAAAAATAAAGAGGATTTGAGTGCTGAGGAGAAAATCTTAAAAAAACTTTTGTTTGAATGGCGGAATTTGGATGACCGTTTTATTCCGGCTGATCAAAAAAAATTATACAAGGAAACTTTTGAGCATTACTTGACAACGCAAGCCCATAAATAAGTACAAGAAATGGAGCAAGCAGCCAGCAAGAAGGCACCCTCTTCGTCAAAACCTGCTAAAAAGCATGGCTGACGCACTCTACAAGAATCTATTCAGTTAGTTGGATAAATGCTAATTAATACCGGCAAGATCATACCGTTAACAACAATATTTCAGCAACTACCCAAAAATTCCTAATGAAGGTACTTTCCTGGAATACTAAAGGTCTCAGTAGTAAGGGAAAGCAGTGCTATTTGAAGGATCGGTTGAAGGTAGAGAAACATCAGGTTATGTTGGTGCAGGAAACAAAATTATCTGGACAGAAGCTTCAATCCATTATTCAATCGTTTAAACTACAATATGAAGTTATGGTGATTTATTTTGTTGGTACGGTGGGTGGACTAGCGATTCTTTGGAACACTACTGAAGTAAGTGCAGATGGTTGGATTGGTTTTCCCAGAATCCTCACTGGAAATTTTCGGCTACTTGGCTTTGAGGAAAGAATCCTTATATCGTCTGTCTATGGACCTCCAATTCCAGGAGAGCAAGCAGAGTTTTTACACAATGTTAGAACACTTAGTACAATGCACCAGGAAAAGTATTGGCTCCTTGGTGGTGACTTTAATATGATTCTTAATCTCTCTGAGAAAAAAGGTGGTATTCGACGGGAAGAACCGGACATGGATCATTTTTGTGAGTTATTAACATATCTACGCTAAGTTGACATACCGACTGTTAATGGGCACTTTACTTGGAACAATAGAAGGGGTGAACGACATCAAGTGACTTCCCGCTTGGATCGCTTCCTTTCCACAGATGCTTTGGTAAACCTTGATATCTATTATTAAGCAGCTATCCTTCCAACGATAGGGTCTGATCATTGGCCGATTCAGTTGGAGATTGATGTTAAAGTAGATCTACCTAATCGCCCATTCAGGTTTGAACTCTTTTGGTTACGCGATCCTGGGTTTCTAGAAAAGGTTAAAAATTGGTGGACTTCCCACCCGGTTAGAGGATGGAATAAGATGCACACATTTCAGCTTTGCCTCAAGAACCTAAAAACAGAAATTAAGCGCTGGAACCGTCTTGAATTTGGCAATATTCATGAGGAAAAAATCAGATTGCAAGATCAAATGAAAGAAATACAGCAAAGAATTATTTTATATGGTCGATCAGATGAATTAGCCTTGTAGGAAGGTGATATCCTTATTCAACAAGAAGAGCGCTGGAAGCAAGAAGATATTTTATGGAAGAAGAAGTCCAGGATCAATTGGTTAAAGGAAGGGGAATGCAACACCAAGTTTTTCCATCAATCAATGATACAGAGGCGTCAACACAATATGATTTTCTCTCTAAAAGGAGCGAATGGGGAGCAATTGACAAAGCATGCAGATATGGAAAATGAACTGACCAGTCATTTTAAAGACCTTCTTACAGAACCTTTGCCCCAACGCCAAGCAGCTATTGATAAAATTACTGCTCATATCCCTAGAGTTGTTACCAGAGATTAGAATCTCGCCCTGCTTCAGGAGATCACTTTCCAGGAGGTCGAAGAAGTAGTCCTCAACTTACCTAAGAATAAAGCTCCAGGTCCAGATGGCTTTACAAGTGAGTTTTTTAAAGCTTCCTAGTAGTTTATGGGTCAAGATATTTTAGAGGTTGTTGAAGAATCCCGAAGGTACAAAATGGTCTACCCAGCTTTAAATGCCACTTTTCTAACTCTTATCCCAAAACAGCAAAATGCAGACACTCCAGTTGGTTTTCGGCCCATACCTCTGTGTAATGTTATTTATAAAATTCTTTCGACCATTATGGTTAATCGGTTGAAACCCATGTTGCCCCGACTGATTTCACCGGAACAGACTGGTTTTGTAAAAGGTCGAAAAATATTAGATGGCATAGTGGTAGCCCAGGAAGCCATTCATACTTTGAAATCAAAAAAAAGGAAAGGCTTGTTAATCAAATTAGATTTGTTCAAAGCTTATGATTGTATTAGTTGGCAATATCTGCTTGAGATATTACGTGCATATGGATTCGATGACCGATGGATTCAATGGTTGCGCTCCTTTATCTCCTCCCCTCATTATTCCATCTTACTAAATGGTAGCCCTTCGGCTCCATTCAATAGTTTCCGAGGCCTTCGTCAAGGAGATCCTCTATCTCCCTTTATTTTTATCATTGCTGCAGAAGGACTTGGTTGATTAATTAAGGCTCATCTTGTAGAAGGAAAGTTGCAGGGTTTAAAATTGTGGGGTCCCCATCTTCCTTTGACTCATCAGCAATTTGTGGATGATATTCTCTTATTTTGTGTGGCATCGGTGAAGGAATGCAAGACAATTCTCCCGATATTAGACCTCTTTATGGATGCCTCAGGTACTCAAATCAATAACGAAAAATCTAATGTATATTTATTTAACTGTAATTTAGCTGTCCAGCACTTTCTTGCCAGAACTTTAGGATTTCAAATTGGTTCATTGCTGATGAAATATTTGGGTATGATTTTAAATTTGGGCCCAGTTAGAATGGTGGATTGATAGGAAATCATTCTTCATGTGGAGAAACGGATTCAAAATTGGGATTTTAGAGTCTTCAATGCTTCGAGGCATTTAATTATGTTAAAATCATTTCTCCAAGCCCTCCCTCTATATCAGTTGTCGGGTCGAGCGTGTTCGAAAGGGATCTATAATCGGTTGGTCAGTTTGTTTAAAAAAAATTTATGGCAGGGTGCGCAAGCCAATAGGAAATGGGCCCTTCTCAGCTGGGATAATATTATCAAGCCAAAATCAACTGGGGGACTAAGATTACGGGATCTGTCTATTTTGAATAATGTTCTCGGAGCAAAACTTTGGTGGAGGTGGATCCAGGGAGGGTTTGATCTTTGGAAGACTATATGGCTGACCAAATATGATATGCCCTGAACAGTCACTGGTTGATTGAAAGCATATATTGTTGCTCGTGGCTCATCTATTTGGAATTTGGTGGCAAAAAATCAACATTTAATTCGTTCACATAGCTTTTGGGAAATCAGGGAAGGATACACAACTCTCTTTTGGGAAGATTCTTGGCAACAACGGGAGAAATTTTTTAGTAGGCTTGACTTGGGGGAGATCTTTTTATTCACTAATGTACATAATTATAGATGGGTTCATCATTATTGGTGCCCCAATCAGAACAGTTTATGGCGAACATGGAAAGATAGAAACCATTGGCAGGATGCTCCTGATACATATCAATGGGAAAATTTTGCAAAAGAACTCCAATCCCAGAAGATACGGTATGTACAAGGCTGTGATATTCTCAGGTGGGGATATTTGCCCAAAGGACTGTTTAGGGTCAAAGAAGGCTATTTTATTCAAGCCCAGCATGATCAGCATGATGCCAGAACTATCTGGAAGAAAATCAGGCTCCTAAAACATTGGACGAAGGTAGAATACCTTTTATGGCTGGTTAGTCATCGCAAGATTTTGACCTGGGATAATTTACATAAATGTGGCATGTTTGGACCCTCTCGATGTTACTTATGTCATGCAGAGATTTAAACAACTGAGCATCTATTTAATTCTTGTCCAATGGTGCAGTAGTTATGGAGGAATTTGGAGCAACTGTTTCGACAAATAGACAAGAATCCTCATAGTATAACGGACACAATCCACAACTGGAGACAAGGAAAGTTTCATTGTCAAGTATTAAATAGAGCCTGGAACCTTTCATTTGGATTCCTTCTCTGGAATATTTGGAAAGAACAGAATCAATGGGTTTTTTGTGCAATCGAGCAACCCATGCATTAGATCTGGCAGCGTTTGATTGAAAATATTCGGGAAACAATCTTAGTAGAAAGATGGTCAGAGGAGTATTGGCAAAATTAGGGATTCAAAGCTCAGATACTGGACTGTTTAAATCTAAGGCCTCAGATGCTATATAAGAATTTATGGAAGTATCGGCCACCATGTCAGTCAATAGAGGAACAGTGGAAACCACCTTAGCTAGGCTTTATCAAGATCAATTACGATGGTGTGTCTAAAGGAAATCCTAGATAGGCAAGAGAAGGTGGGATTTTTCGCAATTCTCAAGGGGTATTATGTTAGTGTTTTGCCTCAGATTTGGGATATGCCACAAATAATGAGGCTGAACTTATGGTAGTTAAACAAGGCCTTCTCATTTCTATCCGCGAAAATTATCAAAGGCTAATAGTAGAAGGCGATTATGCAATGGTGACAGGGGTCCTCCAGAAGTTACAACATGGCACACCATGGGATAAGGTGACTCATAGTTGGCATACATTAGGCCTTATCCAAGAAGTTAGTCAATTTATTAAAAATATCCAGTATATGATACCGATTCACATTCGAAGAAAAGGAAATGCAGCTATTGATTATCTAGCTAACTGAGGCTGTAAAAATCCTAATCATTCTATGGAAGCACACCCGATTGATGCCATATGGGATGTTGAACTCCATTCTCTAGAACTTATTGTGAATAAGGACCTACAGGACTATACAAACCAACGACCCCCCGATTGGGGTGGACACTTGGTACCGGCGTCTTAAATGGCATTGACAGTTAGCGGCGGTACTCAGGCCCAGTCATTATACCATATTATGGAGCAGGCCATCGCATTATGCAGGTGCTGGATGATGGACTGGAGAGTTATTTTTTCGCATGCTTGTCAGCCTGGGATTTCAGAAAGGCAAGGGAAGGTTTTCAATTTAGAGTGTCTACGGCATTTTGCCATGCAAAGATCTTTCGCAGTGCAGACATGGAGGCAGCACCGAAGACTATTGGCAGCACTCTCAAGCAGGCAAGTGATTCTGTTGGGGTACGTATTTGTCTGTCTGAGTATTGTTGCTATTGATGTCTGTAAGGGTATGGTAGTTCTGTCTCATATTATGGTTCTCTGGCAGTTTTGGATGGATTGTCACCCGGTTCCTCCAATGTTGAGTCCTGTTGATCCTTGCTTTTGGGATCCTTGTTCATTTTTTCGAGTTGTTCTTGTTAGCTCTTGGACTCTGTAGTTGACCGGCTTGAAATCTAATGGCTATTTGTGGGGCTCTCGGTGTCGGGGGGTAGGCTTCGTTGCTATTTACAGGGGAAGATGCCAGGTTAGGGCTTGTAGGTAGTGCCTTTTTCATGATCACCGGGACATATTGGGAAGTTTTTGCTTTGGGTCTTTTCTGTCGCTTACAGTTAGTTACAATGCAAGTTTTCGGGGTCCTAGTATCGCTAGTCTATTGTTGTCTTGTGCATGGGTCTAGTTTGGTTTCGTTATCTCTCATCTCACAGGGATATTATGTCGGGACTCTTTGTTAATTATTGATAGCTGGGATGCAGTGATGTTTCAAATGTTTCATGTTCCTTTCTTGCCCTCTGTTATTAGCCCATCTCTTTCTTATTCTAGGGGCTTGGATACTTTCTTTTTCATGCGCACTGTTTAGTTATATTTCTTCTGGCCCATTTTAGATCTGGGTTTTTGTTTATGGAAATGGGTCCTCTGGTTCGTGGTCCTAGTTTCTTTGGAAAGACATCCCGTCTCTGTGCACTTTTTTTGGAATTTGGTTCTATGGAAAATTCTCCTCTGTTCGTTGGGTAGACACACCATCTCTGTTCACTAGGTGGCCACCGGTTCTGTATATGTTGTTACTCATCTCCTTGTCGTTTTCTCCTGCATGTCTTTGTTGCTAAATAGGCTTCTTTCCACCATGGGGAAGCGTCATTCTCAGTCTGCTAAAGGTAAACAGTAGGCCCTGCCACAGCCTTCTCTTAAGAAGCGTGGTCAAAAATCTAATCAAGAGACCCTTGAGAACCTCGCTGCAAATTATGTCACCGGGAATTCATCCACTGTTCGCCAGGAAATTCGTAGTTGGGAACGAGACATTCAGACTGACCCTGAAGATAATGAAGTGGAAGCTGAGATCCTAGACTTCATAACTGACCCTGGAAATACCCGAGGTCGTCTCACTTTATTCCAGCAGGCTGTACATACGTATTCGATAGTAAAATTCCTTATAGCCAAGGCTATAATGAGTTTTCCTCCTGTCCAAGCTAGGACCGATGAAACTAAGATTGAACCTTGCCTTCTGGAATTGCTTCAGGACATGTAGAACCAGCTAAAAAATATCAAGATCACTCAGTATCAGGAAACATATCGCATTAGCAGATTGGACGATCGGGTAGGCCGTATGGAGAAGCAACTTCAACTGCTACAGTAAGTTGATATGCCTGGGTGCACTGTGAAGGACCCAGCTCTAGTTTACTCATCTGATGAATAGTGGTTTGCTTTTTATTATGTTTTCTAATGCAATTAGTGGTTTTGTATGAACTTCTGTTATTTTATCAGTATGTGGATATTCTGTTATAGGACAGATAGCTCATGCGGCTTATAGATAGATGAAATAATTTTAGTTTTGGTTTGCTTTTCATGCTTTCAGGTGGCCAACAGACCTGGTTTCCTATGGGTAGGTTGAGGCCATAGATTTGATTTTATATTTTTGTAACCTGCCTTACATCTATAAATAGAAAATAGCGAGGTCCTACCATATTTACAAAAAAAAAAAAATGCCTTTAAAATGAGATAAATATTTCAGCAAATTTTCACAATTATATTAAAGTTTTATGTCAATGTTTGTTATATTATTTTTTAAAATTAGAGTTCGATTATTAGATTTATACTAACTAAGTTCTAGTTTTATCAATGTTTATGCATTTTAAGTTTTTCTATTTGTTTATATATATATATATATATTACAAATAAGTTTGTTTTGACCATTTGAAACAACTTTGATTGGGTTGATTATCAAGTTGTTGCCCTTTTCAAAATAGCCAAATAATAAGGCATAGTGTAGATGTCACCATCATCCTAACATAATTACTATAGTAAAAAAAAAAAAATTACTTACCACTATCATATAAACATTATTCATATGCATCATACCAATCAATATATATATATATATATATAGCCAAATTGATTAACCAATCAATGCTATTGGTTCTGAGTTCTTTTAACATTGACTTGATAATTACTAAAGTACTGGATGTGAATAATTCTATCAGAATATAATGCACAACTTTTATGAGTGGTTTACTTCTTGCACATTCGAATATAGGTTCATGGATATATTACTCTATCCTGATACCTTGATAATTGTACGAACTATGGTTTAATAGATTATTGGTGCATGATAACTTGGTTCACTCTAGTTGTAATACATTCCGATCATTGGAATGGATATATCTTATATGCATATGTCTATGTTATTTGTTCGTTTTGGGTTGGTGGAGATCCACCTGGTAGTGAACACTAAAATCCTATAGAGTTGGTGCCAACTTCACTTGACCCACTACTCAGTGCATTAACACAACTGGGACAACTACCATGTCCTTCATGATTCTCCTCCGGATTTGCTGCAGAGGTCTATCAAAATTCCCCAAGTCGAGACTGCCAGTTACATCGAGCATTTTTCTTGCGCAGCGGGATTCGCAACCCAAGCTTAACACCGCTGAGGAACTATGGTTTTTCTCCGCCCAGAACTTCATAAATACTACTTTTTTTCTGCCTGGTTCTCTTGGGGAGTTTATAGGTATGGCTCTACATTTTATTGGTTTCCGAATTGTTAACCTTCTCCAGTTAAAAGAGATTTGCAATGATTAAAAACCTCAACCATGCCCAGCTGCAGGGTTTCGAGAGCTTAAAACCCTGAGGCAAATGCTGGCAGAAGGAGGTTCTCAGGTATAAAATGATTACTTCCATCTTCTGTGCAATAGATTATAGTGTTTAATCAGAATTTAAACTACAATCTCGACTATTGTTTTAAGTGGTTTATGTTCTGAAAGGTTTAATACCCATCTTGTTCTTTTCAGGCTTTTCAATCCTAGCCATCGCGACATCCTTTAATAGATCTTAGGTAAATTCTTTACCAGTTAATTTGTTCACCGAGGGTTTCCATCCTATTTTCTGGTTAAGTTATTACGCACAACCTCTTATCTCATAGGTTGATTTGTTTTTGTCTATGGCAGGTTTGTTGCTTTCTATTGTTACTCAAGTCACATTTGCGCTTACCTTGGTCCTTGAACACTTTCCTTATGACACGTTAATATATAGGTACCATAATTACAGAGGGATCTGAAACCCTAGGGTTCTAGTCTTGTATCAGTTTGAAAACCCTCATTGGGCCGTTAATGCTTCGTCTCATTAGTTTTTTTAACTGATAAAAGAAATGTCAAGAGTTCAAAGACTCTCTGATTTATATAGTTATTTTGTAATTTGATACAGTCGAACTCCATTGAAATGTTTAGGAAGGGTTTTAACCCTCCAACTTATTTCAAGGTTTAAAGGAAGAAAGGGGTTTTCTTTTTATCGACTTTGTTATGCTTTTATATACATTTGCAATGATAACTGAGTTAATATATTTACATGCTGGTATGGATCTCGTTTTTTTTCTCTTTGATGCATTTATAAATCTGTTCGAAATGCCTTGGTTTTAACTTCTTCTTCAATAATAATATTTGCGAGGGCTTTACTCCATGCATTCATACATTGCTAAGCATGCATTGCATATTAGAGAGAAATAGTGTTTATATTTATTGTATTCTTGAACGACATTTCACAGTTTATCTTTATCATATACCAATTTTTGTTTACTCGCCGCATGATACAGTGATGAGGGTTTCTATGGTTTCTTTCGTATAGGTTCTAGTTTTTTTTTGCCTATGTAATATAGTGATACTGTTAACTTATACTCTGCCAATATTTATTTTCTTACTCGTTGCTTTTATCATAAGATATACGGTGACCGGACCACTGAGTGAAGTTCTAAGTATAGTGATTAGTTTACAAAGAACAAATGGGAAAGGGTAGGATTTCGGCCCAAACCTTAAACCTCAAGTTCTATGTTTCTTGATTTACTAGTTTGCTACCTTTAATAGTCGTCAAGAGATTTAAATATATGAGTATCAATATATATTACATCATCCATTTTCGTCAACTGTTTGTATCATTTTTATTGTTTTCTTCCCTACTGAATACATACCGGTATCTCTGCATACAGTAAGGTTATAGCTGTAATAAGAAAATACCTTTTATTTTCCTGTAATTGCAATGAATCCCTGTATGTTCTCGATAGGTAAACATATAAATTCATACCGCAGTCCACACAAAATATAAATTTAATTTTTAACAGTAGTACCTTTCTTTCCTTTACACAAAAATTATATTACTACCATTTAACAGAACTTCCTTTACACAGAAAATTTACGACAACCTCTTAACAAAAATTCGATATTCAATCCTCTGTGGATGAATTGTAAAATTAGTAAAATATAAAATAGTATAAAATTTTCGTATTAAGACTGTAGCTCAACATACTCTAGTTCTGTATACTTATCTGGAAGTTAATATTTCAAACTATGGTCCTCCCAACCTTCAAGGGAGGCTATGATGTCCTCCACTTGCCCCCTAGCTCTAGAATCTAGACGATGCCACGGGTTAACAGTGGAAAATAATTCTTTTTTGCTATGACCTTTGGATGGCCAATCCAGTCACACTCAGAAATTCAGGCTTTATAATGGTTGCTGTGAGCTATTTTCAACTAGTCCCCAACCAGATCTAGAAAATATTCCCCTATACCTCTTTTTCACAGAACCCCTACTCCTCTCCTGGGATTCAAATTTATCTACAGAGGAGTAGGTAAATGTTTTCCAACTGTCCCCAACCACCTCCTATTCTTGGAAAATTTTTACCATTAGATTAGAAGATTTTATTTTTACTCATTAATTCATCCAATTAACTCAATAACAAAAAACAAAATAATAATTTGTTTCATAAGCATAACAATTAAGTATTTCTTGCTAGAAAATAAAAATAAGAAAATTGTGTTTAACTAGTTAATAATAGTTAACTCTTAATGAGGCTGTCACATCTTCCCCCCTAGAAGTAACACTATCCTCGGTGTTTCAGACCAGCTCTGTGAAGAGCTCCGGGTAAGCTTCCTGCATAAATTTCTCATCCTCCCAAGTAGCTTCATCTGGTCCGAAGTGCTTCCACTGCACTTTCACCGAGATAACTACTTGTTTGTGGAGTTCAATTTCTCTTCCATCAAGTATGCATTGCGGCTCGACCAGAAACTCTCCATCCAGTTCTACCTGAAAAACAAAGTGTTTTCAAGTCAATATGCATCAATTATTCAAAACTTTAAGTTAGGATTCCTATCATTTTTCCTACCTGAATACTTTGCTAATGAATCACATGTTTTTCATCATGTACATATCACTTCAGTAAGGACACATGGAACACATTGTGTACTTGAATATGACTGGGTAAGGCCAATCTATAGGCTACAGGTCCCACTCTTGCTAGTATTTGGAAAGGTCCACAGTACTGGGGAGCCAATTTGGCACAAGAGGTCCATCTCATGGTACTTCTCTTGGGCTTAATTCTCACGTAAACATGGTCCCCTATCGCAAATTCACGATAAGATCTTTTCTTATCTGCATAAATATTTTGTCGATCTTTCGCAGCCTTCAGATTCTGCCTTATTCTTTTTACCTCGGCTTCCATTTCAGCCAATATTTCAGGTCCCAACAATAATTTTGTTTCAGGACTGCTCCAGTTTATAGGTGTTCGACATTGTCTACCATACAATGCCTCGAAAGGACTCATTTTTAGAGATTCCTGATACTCGTTGTTATAAGAAAAATCCACAAGGTGCAAGTAGTCTTCCCACTTGGTTGGCTGTTGCATCACATACATGCGCAGCATGTCTTCCAAAAATTGGTTTACCCATTCTTTCTGCCCATCAGTCTAAGGATGATAGGAAGTACTAAAGTGTATCTATGTTCCCATACTAGAAAGCAAAGTTTTCCAAAATGCGGATGTAAAATTAACATCCCGATCTGAAATCATAGTCTTAGGTATGCCATGCAACCTAAATATTTCCTTCATAAATATATCTACAATCTATACTGTCTTGTATGTAGACTATATAGGTATGAAATGGGAAGACTTACTTAATCTGTCTACCACTACCATAATAGAGTCATTTTGTCTTTTTTTTGTGGTAAACTTGTGATAAAATCTAAGGAAATAACCTCCCCCTTCCATTCAGGGATGGGTATGGGCTGCAATAGCCCTAGAGGATGCTGGTGCTCCACCTTGACCTGCTGACATTCCAAACATTTGCTTAGATACTCAGCAATATTTTTGTGCATATCTAGCCAAAAATATGTCTTTCTTACTGCAGTAAGCATCTTTTGATATCTTGGATGGCCAACATAATTCCTACAGTGGAACTCATTCATCATTAACTCCTTTAGACTTGTTTGATTGGGTACATAAATTCTCCCTCAAAAAATTAACACCTGATCTTCATTCTTTCCAAACTCGGATGTTTTTCCTTGATTTTTATCTTCTTCCATTTGATGCCACAAGAATTTATATCCCAAGTCTTTTTGTGGTTCTTCTTTTAACTGTTTCATCAGTTAGCTTTCTAGTTGATTACATTATAAGGCATAAATACTATGCAGTTTTATGCTTAACACGTCTGCAACTCGATTTTCCTTCCCCTTAACATGTTGTATGTCCATGTCAAATTCACTCAAAAAGGCATTACATCTTGTTTGTCTAGAATTTAAATGTAATTGCTTAAAATAATTAGTCAAGATGCTATGGTCTATTTTAAGTACAAACCTCTTACCCAACAAGTAATGCCTCCACAACGGGAGAGCATGTACAACTGCTGTCAGCTCCAAATCATAAGCAGAATATTTCTGTTCATGGTCTTTCAATTTTCTAGAATCGTATGTTATCACCTTACCTTCCCGAGTTAATATTGCTCCAACATCTTCTTTGCTGGCATCATTACAAACTTCATAGTCTTTATCAGGGTCAGCTACCCTCAGTATCGGTGTTGTAGTCAAAAGTTGTTTCAAATTTTCAAATTTTTTCTGACATTCATTTGTCCATTTGAAAAGCTTGCCTTTCTTCTATAGAGATGTAATAGGAAAAGAAATCTTAGAAAATCCTTCTATAAACCTTCTATAATAAACTAGCTAGAACCCATAAATGATCTAATGTCAGCCACATTCTGAGGTACTCGCCATGCAATAATAGTTTTGATCTCTTCTAGATCAACAACTATTCCTTCAACTGATATAACATGTCCCAGATATTGGATTTCTATTTTAAAGAAATCACATTTGCTAAAATTAGCATAAAGTTGATGCTTTCTCAGCATTTCCAAAACTATTCTCAAATGCTCCTTATGTTCCTTGTCACTCTTTGAATATATCAGTATGTCATCTATGAAAATGAGTACAAAGTTATCCAAAAATTGATGAAATATGCCATGCATCAACCTCATAAAGGTTGTTGGTGCATTAGTCAATCCGAAGGGCAGCACCACGAATTCATAATGTCCATAATGAGTGCAAAATGTTGTTTTTCAAATATCTCCATCTTTAATCTGAATCTGATGATATTTGGATCTTAAGTCTATCTTGGAAAACACATTAGCCCCTCTTACTTGATCGAATAAGTCATCGATCCTTGGTAAGGGGTATTTGTTCTTAACTGTCAGCTTATTAGGCTGCCTGTAACCCATACAAATGCATAAAGTCCCGTCTTTCTTCTTAACAAGTAGGACTGGTGCTCCCCATGGAGACACACTTGGACAGATATAACCTTTATCTAGCAGTTCTTGTAGTTGTGTCTTTAGTTCTGTTAATTATGGCATGCTCATTGTATAAGGGGCTCTTGACACCAGAGAGGCTCCTGGCATCAATTCAATGGTAAAGGAAATATCCCTCTTGGGTGGAAAACCAGGAATATTTTCTGGAAATACATCCGGAAATTCCTGTACTACAGGAATATCTTCCATTATTGGAGCCTTTTCCTTGGAGTCTGCATATCCTACTTGTATTGCATACAATTGACATCCCTTTCTGATACAGTTACCCATTTGCGATGATTTTATTGGTCGTAATTGAACAGGCTTTTTAATTCCTTAAATTTCTTTTCGCGTGCCATATTGCATTCTAAAGTAGATAATATTTTCTTTGCAGTCTGATAGGGTCCAGTGTCTTTCCAACAAGTCCATACCCAATAATACATCATAAGACCCCAGTGGTAAGATATTTAAATATACTTTTAGCTATTGTTCTACCACTTCCAGCACATAGTTAGGAACTTTCACTCTTACCCTTCCTTTTGCCCCAGTAGCTAGCTATACTAGCCAAGAATTATTAAATTTATGTTCCTTCAATTTACACATTTCCACTAACTTGGGACTTACAAAACTCAAACTTGCTCCAGGATCTACTAAAATTGAAATTGTTCGATCATTGTGGGCTGAAAATCCTCCTGCCGATCTTCCAAGGCTGTATTGATGTGGGGTATGTTACGCGCCACATCCCCTACCGTATATGCCTCCTACAGATTTGCTACAGTTTCACATTTATTTCGCTGTGGATAACTTTTATAATAATGAGCCTCTCCACAGCCCCAACATTGCAAAGGATGTTTTGTGGTCTGTCCTTGCTCTGGCTTGCTAGATGCCTCTTTGAGCTTCTCTTCCCCTGGCCATTTAATTCTTTGGTGATTTCTGCCAAATTTCTTACTGATGGAATTCCGTGTTGCACCTTCATAATTTCCACTTTTATTTCTTTTAAAATTGGAATTATGTTTCTGGTTTTTATTTGGCTGCCAGCTTTTCCCTCCTTCACCTTTGGCCTTGGACTACTGATAGCACATCTGAGCTTTACGAATGGCTTCATCCATGGTCAGAGGATTAACAAATTCTATCCATTCTCTCATATGAGTAGGTGGACTACTCAGAAACCTCTGCACTTTGTCCTTTTCCTCTAGGAGATAAGGGACATAGCATAGTAGGGAAGTGAATTTAGTGACATAATCATCCATGGTCATCTGCCCCAACCATAAATTATGGAATTCCTTAGCCTTATCATCATAAAACCTTTCTGTGAAATACTTATCATTGAAATACTGCTGAAATAGCTCCCAAGTGATGTCATGTTCATCAATACTGCGTACATTTTTCACTCCTTCCCACCACAGAGTGGCCTTTTCCCGTAACTGGTATATAGACAATCTAGCCTTCAGATTGATACTATATTCATACACCTGGAAGTACTTGTTTATATTAATTAACCAAGCTTCAGCCACCTCCTCGGCCTCACCATCAAAATTTGGTGGTTTAATTTTGCAAAACTCCCCCTGTAGTTCCACTTTCTGTCTCTTATTGTCTTGCTGGTTAGAGAAATTGCTCGACTCCGCCTCATTATAATTCCTATTTTTTCTCTTCTCGGAGGAACTCTTTTTAGTTCTACCTGTAGTGTTACTTCCAGTTTGTTAATCTTCTTGTTCTGATAATAATTATTTTTCAGCATTGGGATGTCCCATCTCCTGATTTTGTTTGTCTGATAAACTTTTTAAAATTTTCTATTGATCTTGCAGCAATCGGTCATTGTCCTTTCTGAGTCTTAACATTTCCTCTTGTAATTGCTGCAATGTGTTCAACAAAAAGCCAGTTTGGTGCTATTGTTCTTCGAGCAATCAACTAGTCTTTTGATGTTGTTCTACACTTAACTGAACCCACATCTCTGGATTCATGATTGTTGGTGCTTGAGTTTCCTCTAGTTGCGATTGCGATGCTATCGTTCTTCTCATTGTCACTGGTTCTCATTTTCTGTGTGCACTAATCACATACACAACTTCACTATTAGTAGAACCTTAGGATCCCAGTGTAGCAACCGGCTCTGATACCACTTGTCACCATCATCCTAACATAATTACTATAGTAAAAAAAAAATTTACTTACCACTATCATATAAACATTATTTATATGCATCATACCAATCAATATATATATATATATATATATATATATATATATATAACCAAAATGATTAACCAATCAATGCTATTGGTTTTGAGTTCTTTTAACATCGACTTGATAATAATTGAAGTACTGGATGTGAATAATTCTATCAGAATATAATGCACAACTTTTATGAGTGGTTTAATTCTTGCACATTCGAATATAGGTTCATGGATATATTACTCTATCCTGATACCTTGATAATTGTATGAACTATGATTTAATAGATTATTGGCACATGATAACTTGGTTCACTCTAGTTGTAATACATTCAGATCATTGGAATGGATATATCTTATATGCATAAGTCAATGTTATATGTTGGTTTTGGGTTGGTGGAGATCCCCCTGGAAGTGGACATTAAAATCCTACGGAGTTAGTGCCAACTCCACTTGACCCACTACTCAGTGCATTAACACCATTAGGACAACTGCCATGTCCGTTGTGATTCTCCTGGGGATTTGCAGCAGAGATCTATCGAAATTCCCCAAGTCGGGATTGCTAGTTACACCGAGCATTTTTCTTTCAGAGTGGGAGTCACAACCTGAGCTTAACACCGCCGAGGAACTATGGTTTTTCTCCACCCAAAACTTCATAAATACTACCATTTTTCTGCCTGGTTCTCTTGGGGAGTTTACAGGTATGGATCTACGTTTTATTGGTTTCCGAATTGTTAAATTTCTCCAGTTAAAAGAGATTTTCAATGATTAAAAACCTCAACTGTGCCCAACTGTAGGGTTTCGAGAGCTTAAAACCCTGAGGCAAATGCTGGCAGAAGGAGGTTCTCAGGTATAAAATGATTACTTTCATCTTCTGTGTAATAGATTACAGTGTTTAATCAGAATTTCATCTACAATCTTCGCTATTGTTTTCAGTGGTTTATGTTCTGAAAGGTTTAATACCCATATTGTTCTTTTCAAACTTTTTAGTCCTAGCCATCGCGAAATCCTTTAATAGATCTCAGGTAAATTCTTTACCAGTTAATTTTTTCGCCGAGGGTTTCCATCCTCTTTTCTGGTTAAGTTATTGCGCACAACCTCTTATCTCATAGGTTGATTTTTTTTTGTCTGTGGTAGGTTTGTTGCTTTCTCTTGCTATTCAAGTCACATTTGCACTTACCTTGGTCCTTGAACGCTTTCCTTACGACGCATTAATATACTGGTACCATAATTACCGAGGGAGCCGAAACGCTAGGGTTCTGGTCTCGTATCATTTTGAAAACCCTCATTGGGTTGTTAATGTTTCTTCTCATTAGTTTTTTTAACTGATAAAAGAAATGTCAAGAGTTCAAAGACTCTCTGATTTCTATAGTTATTTTATAATTTGATATAGTCAAACTCCATTGAAATGTTTAGGAGGGGTTTTAACCCTCCAACTTATTTCAGGGTTTAAAGAAAGAAAGGGGTTTTCTTTTTATCGACTTTGTTATTCTCTTATATATATTTGCAATGATAACCGAGTTAATATATTTACATGCTGGTTCGGATCTCGTTTTTTTTTCTCTATGATGCATTTATAAATCTGTTTGAAATGCCTTGGTTTTAACTTCTTCTTGCATAATAATATTTTTGAGGGCTTTACTCCATGCATGCATACATTTCTGAGCATGCATTGCATCTTAGAGAGAAATAATGTTTATATTTATTTTATTCTTGAACAATATTTCACAGTTTATCTTTATCATATACCAATTTTTGTTTACTCGCCACATGATATAGTGACGATGGTTTCTGTGGTTTCTTTCGTATAGGTTCTATTTTTTTTCCTCTATAATGTAGCGATACTGTTAACTTATACTCTGCCAATATTTATTTGCTTGTTCGTTGCTTTTATCATAGGATATACGATGACCAGACCACCAAGTGAAGGTTTGCGTATAGAGATTGGTTTACAAAGAACAAATGGGCAAGCATAGGATTTTGGCCCAAACCCTAAACCTCAAGTTCTACGTTTCTTGATTTACTGGTTTGCTACCTTTTACAATCATCAATAGATTTAAATCTATGAGTATAAATATATATTATAGCATGCATTTTCATTAATTTTTTGTATCGTTTTTGTTTTTTGCTTCTCTACTGAATACATATCGGTATCTGTGCATACAGTAAGGTTATAGCTGTAATAAGAAAATACCATTTGTTTTCTTGTAATTGCAATGAATCCCTATATGTTCTCGATAGGTAAACATATAAATTCATGCTGCAGTCCACACAAAATATAAATGTAATTTTTAACAGTAGTACCTTTCTTTCCTTTACACATAAATTACATTACTACCATTTAATAGAACTTCCTTTACACTGAAAATTCACAATAACCTCTTAACAGAACTTTGATATTCAATCCTCTATGGATGCATTGTAAAATCAATAAAATCTAAAATTGTCTAAACTTTTCATATTAAAACTATAGCTCAACATACTCTAGTTCTATATACTTATCTGGAACTTAATGTTTCAAATTGTGGTCCTCCCAACCTTCAAGGGAGGCTATGACGTCCTCCACTTGCCCCCTAGCTCTAGAATCTAGACGGTGCCACGGGTTAACAGTGGAAAATAATTCTTTTCTGCTATGACCTCTAGATGGCCAATCCAGTCACACTTAGAAATTCAGGGTTTATAAGGGTTGCTGTGAGCTATTTTCAACTGGTCCCCAACCAACTCTAGAAAAGACCCTCCTATACCTCTTTTTCACAGATCCCCTACTCCTCTCCTGGGATTCAAATTTATCCTCAGAGGAGTAGGTAATTGTTTTCTAACTGTCCCTAACCACCTCCTATTCTTGGAAACTTTTTACCATTAGCTTAGAATATTTTTTTTTTACTCATTAATTCCTCCAGTTAACTCAATAACAAAAAACAAAATAATAATTTGTTTCATAAACATAACAATTAAGTCTTTCTTGCCAAAAAATAAAAGTAAGCAAATTGTGTTTAACTAGTTAATACTAGTTAACTCTTAATGAGGCTGTCACAGTAGATGATACATCTTCTGTCACATAAGGGATTTGAGCTAGCTCTTCAGTCATGGTGGCTATGTCAATATTTCCCAAGGGAAATATCTTTACTTGATATATACCTCATATTTTTTTTTTGTTCTGAATTGATTTCATGCCATTTTAAAAAACCCCAAAAAAATTGTACTCCTCTTATATGTACCTTCCTCTTGCAAAGATTGCTATTCTAAATTCCTTTACACCTCTAGGTGTAAATTCTAGTTATATCATTGAAAAACACATTAGTAAAATTTTAACATTGTTTTGCATTTCTCTATGCAAATACTAGTTATATCGTTGAGAAACACATTAGAAAAGATAATGTATAGCAACTTATGCCAATCTACAAAATATAAAAAATCAGATAATTGGAGTGTTTGAATCATTTTTTTGATGGTGGAAATGGATTTAGCACTATCAAAAACTCATGGGGCATCCAAAATCGTGAAATTTGACAACTATAATTCAGATTTTCCAACCATAATCCATATTTACAAAAATTTCTCCAAAATTTTTTCATATTCTTACCAAAATTATTTTGTAAGCATTTTAGACTACCCATTAAAAATAATGAAAAGAGAAAAAAAATTATCCATTATTTTATCCAATTCCACGGTTAAATGGTTAGGGTGATAATAAAAATAATTTTAAATTTTTTGAAAGACAAATTCATGTGATTAATTAATCATAAATATTGACGTCAATATATATTTGGAGGTTGAGATTTGATTTCCCCATAGTTAGGCTAGTATGTGTTTTATAGTTAGGTTAGTATGTGTTAAATGATTAGGGTGATAATAAAAATAATTTTAAATTTTTTGAAAGACAAATTCATGTGATTAATTAATCATAAATATTGACGTCAATATATATATTTGGGAGGTTAAGATTTGGTTGCCTCATAGTTAGGGAGTATGTGTTTTATAGTTAGGTTAGTATGTGTTTTTTTGGTTTTTTAAATATGTATGTATTTTTAAAAATAAAAATAAAAATTATTTTAAATAAAAAATAATATATATATATATATATGTTTTAATTAAAATTATTATAAAATAATAATAATAATAATAATTAGATATAAATGAAATGTGGTAAAAAGAATTTATTTTTTTATTAGGAGTCATAAATAAAATATTTTGATATATATCTTAAATAATAGAATTTTATATCAATTATATATAATTATATATATATATATATATATATATATATATATATATATATATATTATATTTTTTGCTTATACATATGGTAATATATTATTTAAATAAATAGTGTGAATGTATGTGTGTTTATTATAATAAAATGTTTTAATGACAAAATAAAGAAATCATTAAAAAGTAAAATAATTGAGTTACTTTTTAATAAAAAGGAAATGTGTAATTTAATATATAACATTAAAAAAAATATTATTGATAATAAAAATATACAATATAGGTCATCCCCAACCCCCTCTAAGTTAGGCTCTCTTAATTTAGAAGACAATTTGTTATATATATATATATGTTTTAATATGGACAATTTTAACATAAATAAAATATTTATGCTATATTAAATAAAATATTATATTATTATCATCAATATATTTTAAAATATTTCACGTAGTTTCAATGTTTTACTTTTTGCATTTTTTTTATCAAATTTTACTAAAATCTAATAAATCTAATAAAAATTTGTTTGAATTGCAAAAATTGAAGTTGTATACTCGACATTAATTCAAGTGCCAAAAAAGAGTTTTCAAAATTTGTTTTCATTATCTTATTAAAAAATATTATTCAACGAATAAAAGAATATACATAAAATGCATCTTAACCAGCAATATAATATATGAAGTAACTAGATAAATTATAAAATCCAAATGATAGATTAAAATCTTTTGATATGCAAATATTTTTCCAATTTTATACTCTAGAGATTATATACATATCAAAAGATTCGGTTAAAATAGATATATACATTAATATGTAAAATGTAAAAGGGTGTGATATGAAAAAAAAGAAGAGATAATGTTGTATTTTATTTAAACATGAAATGGTTTTTATTTTAATTTAATAGGATTTTAATTGAAGTTTGTACATGTTAGATTTTATTGTGGTGGTTGGGAGCACATGGCTGGAAGTTGATACTTGAATATGTTGCCTTCGGGAAGAAGTTGATAATTATGTAAAATAATTATTTCAGTTCTTAAATATAAGAAGCCACAAACAGAAGACTAATCTATTTTCACCAAGCCCCTACGTTCCATATGCTGTAGAACACTCTCATTGCCTTGTAATTCCGATATGGCCGCATGGCTATGTCTTCGTTGTTGCACTTTGCAGACAACTCTGGTTGGAAAGCCATCAAGATATATATTGATATATCAAGCACAACAATGTAAAATTAGATTAAATTTAAAATAAAAAACGAAACGGATTAAACATCCCACCCAAGCAAGGAAGAGATAGAGATAGATTAGACAATTTACTACCGGTCCTAGAGAATTAGAATTGAGTAATTGCGGTAATGTGTTGTTAGATTAAACCACAAATATGACTGCTTCTCTCTATTCCCTAAATCATTGATATGCGTGTTTGTGTGCGGAAAGTAGGGCTCCTCATAAACATAAGTACTTCATATCAATTTCACCATGCCCATCACGGTTAGAAGATAACTTCATGTGCATGTGTTTCAATAGTACAAGTATACATGAAATAAAATCAAGATAATATTATTAGCTTGGATTTATTTCATGGATAAATTTCTAGAAGGCTAATCTTGAGTTAGATGGATCTAAGTTGGTAGCAATTGAGGGCAACAATACCACATTTTTAGATTATCATTATTATGTATATGTTTGAGATAAACTTCATACTTTAAAATTTACATTATGTTTTCTGTGTTTGGCATGACTATATTTTCTTTTTGTTGCTTCCCTTGAATGGCTTCACTATATATTATTTTGTTTTTTTACCTTAAATGGTTTGTATGCTTATGAGTGGTTTGTGTGTTTATGTGTTTGAATTTGGATGGTAATGTTTGTGAAAGTTACAATTGTTGTGTTATATTTCTATATGTGTATGCAATTTTCTGTTAGTAATTAGTTGGTGATGAAGAAGGAAGACAATCTTTTCAATAGTTTGCAAGAGGATCGATATTTCTTGAAGAGTAGTTTTAATAATTTACTGCATCAAGATTAATCTTGAAATCATTTGTTTCATTGCTAATGTTTGAAATGATTTATTTCCTTCAAAATATTTTGATGATTTTTTTTATTTGTTTTTCAAAAGTCAAGAAATAATGTAATTTTGAATTCTTTTTAATGAGTGGTTAGATTTACAAAATCTTTACATTATCTGTTATTTTTTCTATATTTTCATATAGATTATATGAAAATTATAGGTGATAGTTGAGATCTTAAACCATAGTAAAAATCCTGCCATCTTGTTCCAATATTAATAGGTTGAATTACTATAGCAAAAAAATCAATACACATTGTCAATCATTTTTTTGTGCTTACACTGAAATTAATGTGCATTGTCAACCATTTTTTTTGTTAATCCAATCACTTTAAGTTAATGTACCATCATACATTGAGTTACATCAAATCACAGATCATCATCTACCATGAAATCAATGCATCTAATGCACACAATCAAATAATGAATCTAACGCAATCAATCAA
Source organism: Pinus albicaulis (assembly GCA_034641835.2). Taxonomy (NCBI): domain Eukaryota; kingdom Viridiplantae; phylum Streptophyta; class Pinopsida; order Pinales; family Pinaceae; genus Pinus; species Pinus albicaulis. The sequence continues at coordinate 804,961,099 of CM076573.1, read as the reverse complement.
ATAAGATTAGAAATCAACTTCTACACGAAAATCAATGCATCTAGTGCAAGCAATCAAATAAGATTAGAAATCAACATCTACACTAACATCGATTCATTTAGTGAAAGCAACGAAATGGGATTGGAAATCGCCATCTACACTAAAATCAATGCGTCTAGTGCAAGAAATCAAATATGATTAGAAATCACCATCTACACCGAAATCAATACATCTAGTGCAAGAAATCAAATAGGATTAGAAATCACCATCTACACTGAAATCAATGCATCTAGTGAAAGCAATCAAATAGAATTATGAATCAATATATAAAATGAAATCAATGTATTTAGTGCAAGCAATAAAATAGAATTAGAAAAAGTCCACATTAAAATCAATACATCTAGTGCAACAATCAAATAGGTTAGAAATCAACATCTACACCAAATTCAATGCATCAGTGTAAGAAATAAACTAGGATTAGAAATCACCATCTACCATGAATTCAATGCATTTAGTGCAAGAAATAATCTCTCCAACCCTGTCACTATCTCCCTCCCTCTCTCCTTCTCTCTCCCCTCCTCTCTCCCGCCTCCATCTTTGTGTCTCCATATCTCTCTCTCTTACCCTTCTCTTCCTCTCTCACTCCTCTCCTTCTCTTTGTCTCTTCATTCCCCCTACCCCCTCTCCTTTTGTTTATCTCCTTCAATGAAAGAAATAAAATAGGATTATAAATCACCATCTACACTGAAAAAATGCATCTAGCGCAAGAATTCTTCTTCCCTCTCTCCCCCCTCCATCTATATCTATATATTGCTCCATCTCTCCTTCTTTCTCTCTCTCTCTCTATATCTCTCTCTCCCTCTCTCTATCTCTCTCTTATTCCCTCTCTTCACCTTCCTCGCGTATATATATATATATATATATATATATATATATATATATATCACTCTGTGCCACCTTGAAAACATACACAATCTTTCTCCATATTTATATATCTCACCCTCTCTCTCTCTATGTCTTTCTTCTTACATCCCTCCTTCCATATATACATCTCCCTCCATCTCTACTTCTATGACTCTCTATCTCACCCCCCCCCCCGCACCCCCCCGCCAAAACACACATGATTTCTCCCTCCATATCTATATCTCTCTCCCTCTCTTTATCTCTCTCGTCTTCCCTCTCTTCACCTTCCATCTATATATCTATCTCTCCCTGTATCTATTTTGTCTCTCTATATCACCCCAAAAACATACACACCATTTCTCCATATTTATCTATCTCTCCCTCTATCTTTTTCTCCCCCCCCCCCCCACCTCTCTCTCTCTCTCTTACCCTTATGTCCCTCTCTCCCCTAGTTTATCTCTCTTCCCTCCTGCTCTCCTCTCTCCATCTCTCTCAATACCCCTTATCACTCACTCATTCTCTCCCTCTCTCTCTCCATCTTTCTCTCTTTGTGTCTTCCTTCTTACCTCCCTCTTTCTCTCTCTTCCTCTCTCCTTCTCTTTCTCCCTTTCTCCCCCACCTCCCTCTATATCTCCCACTCATCTCTCTATCTCTGTCTCTCTCTCCACCCTCTAACTGTGTCACTATCGCTCCTTATCTTTGCCTCTTCTATCTATCTCTGCCTCTTTATCTCTCTATCTCACCCCAAACATATTCACTCTCTCTGCATCTCTCCCTTTTCGCTCCCACTCTCTCTCTTTCAATTTTTTTCTCTCTATGTGATTCTTCTTCCCTCCCTCTCTTACCTTTCAACTCCATTTATCTATCCCTCCCTCTCTCTTCCTCTCTCTCTAAGTCCTCTCTCATCCTTCACCTCTCTCCCTTTCTCTCATTTTCCCTCACTCCCTTTATCTCTCCACCTCTATCACTTTTCTTTGTTGTTCCTTCCTATATATATCTAGAGTTAATATACAACATGATATATTATAATATAAAAAAAAAAAATTATATTAGATTTAATATTGTATTGATATTATTTTATTAAATTTATAATATATTAATATTAATATTAGATTTAATGATATTTTTTACATGGCATGATAACAAAATTTTTAAATATTACAACCTTAGCCTCGAAATATTTATGTCTTTAGAGATTTTAATATATGCATATGATATGGTTTTCTTTTTAAATATTCATTTTACAAATACTTAATTAAAAGAAATATTCAAATATTTTAATTTTTTATTGAAGGTAAATTTATGATCCATTCAAATTCAACCGATATGATAAAATAACTATTAAAAACATAATATAATTGTATTAAAGTTTTTCTTCATTGGTTTCTCATATTAAAAAAACTACAATACAATTATCTTATGTTTTTAATATTTATTTTATCATATACGTTGAATTTGAATAAGTATATAAAACATTTAAAATAATTATTTTTATTTTTATAATTTTTAGAATTTTCATTTTGGCCTAGATACGTAAAATTTAAACTTTGATGATGGATGAACATGATTGCACATCATACTAGGTTGTATAATTTGTCTCTTGAAGCAATGAAATAAAAGAAAAAAATTGATTGTTCTACATGAAAAATACTTTTCGCATAGTATGTCATCACTGCTCTTACATAATGTTAACTAATCTTCCAGGATTTTAAATGTAAATAGTAATTTGTAATTAGTTATAGATTTAGTTTTTCTACCATCGAGAGAAAAATGTGTAGTACCAACATTGTCGATGTATAAATACATGATTTTTCATCAATAAAGTTGTACAAGTTTTAGAGTTTATAGGGGCATGTTTAGTGGTATCAGAGCCCCGCTTGTGTTGTTCATAAACTTCATGTGTTTGTTTGAGGATGTGGTGTAAAGGATATGTTGGAGCAGGATTTTATGTGAAGCTTATGTGATTTGTTTGATGTGAGTGTGTTTCTAAGTAGGTGGCCGATAATTCTTTAGTGTTGATTTCATTCTAGGCAGAAGAGACCATGAGTATTCATTGCAAATGGCAAGAAGGGTGTATATTTATTTCTACGACCTAGGTGGAGTACGCTTGCAAACAACTGGATAGAGGAAACTACATGGATTTCAGTGGCGTAAGAATATTTTTATGTGTAATGTTTTATTCAATACATTGTTAATTTAGAATGTTAATGATTTTCTCCAGTTTAGTCATTTTTTTCTCTACAACTAATAAATGGAGATCGTTGGTAAAGGTTGAAACAATTTTTTTATGTGGGTAACCACCATTGGTCGTTGGTGAATGTTTAATCTGCATTCAATGTTATGGGTGATTATAATTATTTCTGAGGTTATTCGTCTCTAAATTTTTTTTAATAAATATTAAGACTTACCATTTGGGTGTATTTTCCAAACCCAAGAGGAAAAATTCCATTAATCCCTTTCTACATCATTAGCTGTTGTCACAGAATTGTGTGAAATATTTAGTGAAACCTGGATTTGACATACATCAAAGAAATCCCTAGTGAAATTCCTCGATAACTTGTTTTCTAATAAATCTAGTGTATTTATATTTTTTTTGGAGCTCAAGGAATGAATTAGCTCTAAGCGAGTTGCAACGAAGTGAATTCATGCGAGACTAAAGAGGAAGTTTCTATGGTTTTTTATTTCAATTGTGAAGTTTGGCTGTAGGAGATCATTTGTGTGAAAAGGGCTTGTCGTTGTGGGCCTATTTTATTTAAAAATTATTTTGGGTGTGAAGAACAAACTATAAAAATCATTTTGACCTCAAATTATAAGGTTTGAAATTATTATAAATTTTATTCACAGATAAGTTTATAAAGGAGAAAGAAAATATTTTTTTTCGCCTGTTCGTATCTTTCTTCTAAGAGAATATCAGTGTGCTAAAAGAGGCACAATAGACTCATAGAGGTAAGAAAAGAGTTTACTGTGGTTATTTTTATTTTTGGCTGTGAAATATTACTTTTTTAATTACTTCAATAGTTTCAATAGTTGGAGTTTATATGGGTTTTTAAAACAAATTTCTATTCATAAGTTTTGCAACGTCATTTTGCTATGGATTATAAGGTATAGTAGTCTAATGTTATGTAAGAATGTGAATTTTATGTTTTGGGGAGAAGCGGTGATTTGTGCAACATATATTAGAAATCATTGTCCTTCATATGTTATCAATAACAAAACTCCTTATGAACGTTGGTATAATAGACTCCCAACTGTTCAACATTTCATAGTTTTGGATCTAATTGCTATGCTTTGACTCCCAAGAAACATTGAAATAAATTAGGTGCAAGGAGTTAAAAATGTATATTTTCGGGGTATTCTAATACTTCCAAACCATACATGTTGTATGATGAATAAAATAAGAAGTTCATTCTTTCGAGAGATGTTATTTTTCTTAAATCATATAAAGATAATTCCATTGTTGATAGGAAACTAACTCATTTGGAGAAATTTTGAATCTAATAATGATGTTTCACATATTGAAGGGGGGCTTCCCATTCTGGATCAGTCTGTGGTTTTTCCATCTTTGACTCATGAGAATGTTACTAATGAAGAAAAATTTGAGGATAGTGTTATTTCTAAAGGGTTATAAAGTGTTGTTGAAGAACCTGTACTTCAAGATGAGCATCCATCACAACCACTTCAACAACCTTTTTGGATATATCATGATTTTGAAACAGGAAGTTCTTCTAAAGGTGATTTAGGTAATTTTTCTCATGAATGTGAATTTAATCATTCTACAATTAGTGAATCCAATTGTTTTTAAGAATTTTTTAATTGTGATGAATGGAAGGATGCAATGAAAAATGAATATGATGCACTTATTTAGAATAGAACTTGGAGGTTAGTGGATCCTCCTATGGGAATCAAAAATATTAGTTTCAAATGGGTGTATAAGATCAAGTACAAGGCAGATGTTTTTCTTGATCAATACAAGGAAAGGCTTGTAAAAAAATGCTACGCTCAGAAGGAAGGTGTTGACTACACAAAAACATTTTCTCCCACAAAAAATTGGGCACAATTAGAAATTTTTTTTCTATTGTAGCTCTGAATAGATGGAAGATACACCATATGGATGAATGGAGATTTGAAGGAGGATGTTTATATGTTTATGCCAGAAGCTTTTGTTGTCAAAGGAGAAGAGAAAAAGGTATGTAAGTTAGTGAAGGATTTGTATGGAATGAAACAAGCATCTCATGCATGATATGAAAAATTAACTAAACACCTTCTCATGTTGAATTATAATTTGAATCATTTTAAATAACAAGCGACAAAGCAACTTAAGTTTTAAAAAAAAAACATAATCTAATATCATATAAGTTAACATTATAACAACATCTGATCATGTATGAAAAATGCAGCAACTAAATGAAAATGTACTTCAATTACTGTTACATATTAATGAACTTAAATATGTAAAGCCATCTATGATTTTTTTAAATGACACATGATCATGCAAAATGTACCTAAGGATAAATTTTAATAGACATATCCTAATTATATAACAATCATACATGTTATATAAAAATTTAACATGTACCACATGTGTTTTATAATTTGCAATTTCAATCTATATTCAATATAAATAACAAATGAAAATATATCTTGAGCTTTAAAAACAAAATATTTAAAATCTAAGATTGGATCTAAGTTAACATTATAACAACATGTAATCATGTATGAAAAATGCAACAACTAAATGCAAATGTACTTCTATCATTGTTACATATTCATGAACTTAAATATGTAAAACCATATATGATTGTTTTAAATGACACATGATCATGTGAAAAATGTTCTTAAGTATCACTTTTATAGACATGTCCTAATAATATAACATTCATACATGTTCAAATGCATTTAACATGTATCACATGTGTTTTGTAATTTTCAATTTCAATCTAGATTCATTTTAAATAAAAAGTTACAAAACAACTTGAGCTTTAAAAACAAAACATTTAATCTAATATTGAATCTAAGTTAACATTATAACAACATGCGATCAAGTGCAAAATGTAAAAACTAAATGCAAATGTAATTCAATTATTCTTACATATTCATGAGCTTAAATATGCAAAACCATCTATGATTTTTTTAAATGACACATGATCATGCAAAATGTACCTCAATATCACTTTTAAGAAACATGCCCTATTATATAGTTCATTCATACATGTTAAAATACATTTAACATGTACCACATGTGTTTTGTAATTTTCAATTTCAATCTAGATTCAATTTTAATAACAAATGAAAAAACAACTTGAGCTTTAAAAACAAAACATTTAATCTAAAATTGAATCTAAGTTAACATTATAACAACATGTCATCATGTATGAAAAATGTAACAACTAAATGCAAATGTACTTTAATCATTGTTGCATATATTCATGAACTTAAATATGTAAAATCATATAAGATTGTTTTAAATGGAACATGATCATGTAAATGTACCTAAATGTCACCTTTGATATACATTTACACCTAATTATATAACATTCACACATGTTCAAATGCGTAACATGTACCACATGTGTTTTGTAATTTTCAATTTCAATCTAGATTCATTTTAAATAACAAGTGACAAAACAACAAGTTTTAAAAACAATACATTACTAAGATCATCTAAGTTAACATTATATAACAACATGCGATCACATGCCAAATGTAACAACTATCCAAAATTTAAAAATTTTCAATAAAAGTAAATGTAGTTCAACTATATTCCAAAATGTAAAATATGCCCAAAATTTATATCATTCAATAAAAGTAGATATAAAAATATATCAAGTTTTACAAACAAGTTATATAGAGAAGTAAATATAACATGTAAGTTATAAAAAGACTAGATCAAATATAATGTTTTGTGCATAAATGAAATAGAGAATTTCATTGCAATGTATTTTCCAGCAGCCTCCTTGTGCTATCATTTCAAGAATCGGGAGCCTACACAATGTGTAATTGCATATAAATACACATGTATAATAAATTTATGTACATGTGTTAAAATTAAAATTGAATGAGAATGTAGAACTTCATAATAAAACAAAATGAAAAAAAATTAAAATTTCATGCAATACCTCATTTAGTTCCCCCTCCATTGTCCTGTGCTGACCCTAATTTCATATATATATATATATATCCGTGTGTGTGTGTGTGTGTGTTTATTAAAACTAAAATTTAATATTTTAAAATTGAATCAGAATGTAGAACTTCAATAAAACAAGATAAATGAAAAAAATCGAAATTAAAATTTCATGCAATACCTCATGTAGTTCCCCCTCCATTGTCTCGCATTGGCCCCGCATTAATGCATCCTCCAGGATAAACTGTACAATATACATGTACAAATATATATATATATATATATATATATATATATATATATATATATATATATATATATATATATATAATTTTCAAATGAAAATGCATAAACTAATACAATAATGTTAAAAAAAAAATTATACAACTTCTTCTTCAAATTGTTTGGATATTCCTATCTCCATCATACACTCCATCGCTAAAGTTCTTGGAGAATGGAAATCATCTCCACAAACCTAAAATTCAAAAAATTTAAAACTATAAAATAACTCAAGATCTACATCTCATTTTTTAATGAAACTTTCACTTCAATTTATAACTTTAAACATAAGTGAAAAATTGAATACTTGTGGCGGTGTATTGTTTGGCACATATCCTAACATGGACAAAAAGGGTGGCTCCATTGCAAAAACATCATACATAATCATGATCTGTTAACATTTAATTATATACATGTGTACACATAGTTATTTCTTTTAAAAATATACAAATCATGATAGTTTGATATAACAATATAATAATAATTGTACATCAACATCTTAAACTCTTAAAAAACACTAACATTTCCCAAAATATCATTTGGATTGACAGAACCTGAACCTTAGACCGTGATATTATCAAAATTCAACATGTGTGTAAAGTGCAAATGATGAGCATATGATATATTTATGTTAGAAGAACACGTACAAACAAAAATATGTGTGTATATATATATGAAATTAAAAATTACATTAAAATATTCACCCTAACCATTAATGCATACCGATCACACACCCTCTTCCTCATGAAGAATTAAGTCTTGCCAACCATTGCGACAATGATTTACATATGTTCTAAGGTCTTCAATAATCATGTTTTCTATCTCATCATATATACTATAAACAAAATTACCATGTGCATTATCTCATGCTCTTTGTCGATTCAGACCAATATCAATTCCACCAAATCCATTTTGAACATTTTCTATAATGGCACCCCTTGCTTCTCAACTAATTTGATAAGTGGCATCCATCTATGATCGAAAAGTTTCCACAAGAGGAGGTCAACTTACCAAGGGTGGCTTAGGGCAAGGCAACTCAACATCATGCTTAGCACCCCTATGGCCACATAATCGACCTTTCACAGGACCAAAAGCTTTAGAATGAAGGTCATTATAATTGGATTACATTCCCAAAAAAAATTCTGCATAAAATAATTTTTCAAAATAAAGAGGAACCTCGTCATTCCATAAGTAGTCTTCCATAGGCTGCAAGGTGCCTATCATACAAATGTCATGCTATATTAGGGTGCTTGAAATATTTCACCTTCAACATCTTTCTTTTTCAACCTTCTTTGAAATTAAACATAGATTTTTCCCTTTATTTTGTAACTTTGTTTTTAACATCATCCAATGTATCGGGACTCATTACTATTTTCTTTATTTTCCTCGGCATTTCTACAAAAGTATCAGTAGTTGGCCCAAATTTTTTGTAAACATATACAAGTGCATAACTATTTTTAAGTTTTCTTGACTCTCTGCAGGGAGTTTCAAAGACATAAGACCTTTCCTCAATTTTGAATAAAGATGCTCGCATTTTTTTAATGTGAATAGTTGGATGTTTGTTTCCCAAGGTCAATAATTGGGAATTTAAAAAGGATAAGTCGTGCTTGGTGTACAACCTTCTTCTTGAATTACGTGATCTGGAATACATCTTTTTCGAGCAACATTCTCACCCTCTGCATCTATATATAAAATTATGTATAAATAAAAAAAATGTGAATAAATTTGTACAAATTTTAATTTTAACTGTAAAAAAAATTCTATAAATAATTCAACAAATTAATAATTGAATGATAATAATATTAATATTGATGGCCACCTTGAGATGATTGAGAAGCATCTTGACGACTCGGAGATGGTGCGAACCAGCATGACCACCCATTTATTGGCCACCACCCATTGGTTGAGAACCAACATGATCACCCATTGATTGGCCACCAGGGGAATGTGTACCATCACCCTCATGTGATTTTTGTTAGAAAATTAAATATTACAGAGCAATGAAACACATAAAATATGCGGAAAATACAAGCACACAAAACACATAAAACCAGAGAGACACAGATATACGTGGTTCACCCAGTTTGGGCTACGTCCACCCCGAACAGCCAGTCCTTCATTTATATTATCCAACAAAATGAAGAGACAAAACCTACAGCAGATCCGCTGTAATATCCTCTGTTCTCTCTCACAGTCTCCCTCTCTGTTTCTCGCTCCGAGAATACACACATAATACACAGCCGTAATACAATGCCCCCATATATACAAGGGGGGTTGCCTTCTAGGGCAAAAAACCCTAATCTAAACATAACTTCTACCGTCAGATCATTTGCCTAATGAACGGCCCAGATTGACTAGAAATTACTATACTTTTACAAGGCAATTTTACATCTATTTTTAGCTTCGGGGGCGCTGCCCCCGAACTCCCGCCAGGGGGGGGCTCCGAAAAGCGCTACCGCCCCCCCCCCCTGGACCCCCCACGGCAGCGATTAAATTTCGGGCGGCGTTGCCGCCCCTTTTAAGGTACAGGGGTCCAATGCTGTGATACAAAGTAAACAAGATAATCAGTGTAATACCCCCAATTTGTGTGTTGAATTTTTAAAGTAGACATGTGAATTTTAAGTCCTAAGGGGAGTGGACCCCAAAGGATAAGTATGGTGTGAATGTAATTGCATATTTAATTTGAGGAAATAAATAAAATGATTTTGCATTTTGACCAAGATGAGAATTAGAGATCACTTGCCAAAATCCGTGAGGATGGATAAGGCAACAAATCCCCACAATCTTTCAAAAATCCTTGAAAGAAATTAATTAAAATCTGAGGAGGAATCTAAATTTCCCCAATGAAGAGGAGTAGTTGGGAAGAGGTGAGAAAAGCTGGGAAAAGCTGAGGAAAAGTATAAAACAGCTTTAAAGAGTCCCAAAATGGGAAGCCTAGGCTAAACAGGAAAGAAATCATCCTGCTATTCTGGACGTAGAATTAGAAACATGCTTTGGGGAATTATGAGCTTAAATAAGCTGCTCTTAAGCAGATCAGTGGTTGGTCTGTCTTGGGAGGTGATCTCAGCTCGGGGGTGAGTCCTGGGAGACAAAGAGGACTCTAAGGTTGGGAGGTTGGTCATTTCCATTTGTGGTATGTTCTGAAATTCTTGTTACTTTGTTTTATGATAGTATGAATTGGCTACATATAAAATCGAGTTTTTTTCTGATATGAGTGATTTTTAGTACTACATTTACCAGAATCCATCCTAAGGCTTTTACCTTCCAGATTCTGGTTGGTTGTAGAACATCAATCCATAGAGTAGAAACTCCAGAATTTCTAAACCGAAGTCGGTTTAAATCTGAAGTTACTTTGTCTCCACAGATAATTAAATGTTTTCTCATCTTATGTAGATACAAGGTGATATTTTATGCTCATAAGTATAGTAGAAAATATTGTAGTAAAACTGAGGTAAAGGAAGTAAAGACATTTGAATATGAAATTAAAAAAAATCTTCTAGATAAAAAGAAATTCTACTCTACAGTACTACTATAGCTTTCATAAAAAAAATTTATGGGAGTATTCTAACATTTATAACATTTATGAAGTCTATTGAAATTTAAATTCACCCCTAACCCTTGAAATAAATGGTATGGCTATAGATTAAATCTATGATTAATGAACATCATCCAATGAACTATTGCATACATGTATAGGCATTTAACAAAAACATACATATGTTAACAAGTCTCAAGATCTAGCGCAAGTAGGTCTTTTTAACCTCGACTATAAATGAGCTATGTACAAAAATGAAACATATATGGTAAAAGAGAGATATGAATACGAAAATATATAAAAACCTTATATGTTAAAAGGAACCATAAACACGCATCATATATATATATGATCATATATGTCACAAGGTAAAATAAATACGAATCATATATATATATGTGTATAATATATGTCACGAGGGAAAAATAAATATGAATCATATATATATATATATATGTGTATAATATATGTCACGAGAGAAAAATAAATACGAATCAATGGTGTTAAAGGTAAGATATATATATGATTCTTACAGTCAATTAAACGAATGCATAGTCAAACTACAGTAATAGGGGGTGATTAATTTAAAACAATACTTCATACGTCGTTGACCTCTGTCAAACAAGTCCCTCGGACTGTAACGATGTTCGTAAACCCTGGCCATTGAGATCTGTTGATATGAAATGAAATGAACAGTGAGGAAAGACACAACGATAATACGATGTATAATACCCGTCTCTAACCATAAGTGTTACAAGACCGCGCGGAGATTTGTACACAGTTCTAACAAAACACTATTACGAGACCACGTGTAATATATAAAGGGTTGTCTATATGCTTCACATGGTATATTAACTTAAATGCAAAGAAATTGGGTTTCTTGGCTATCCAGTAAGATATAGCGTTAAAAGGCCACCGTATACAAGATTCTTACCCCTGTTCGCGAAGAAAGCTGCTAGTATTAAACACATCTAAACATAGATTTTAATCGCGTTAGTGCACAAGAAACTACTGATGGGCGAGTTCGATTCATTAGCCGTCCTGTCAGTAAAACAAACAAAAAAGATTGAAATATAGGGAGGCGTATCGACGCTTACAACAGAAAAATAGAGAAATGCATACGCTGTGTCAAGAAATGAGATCGCCTAGGCATTAAGTCTGGACGCGAAGAAACCCAGCTAACCAGCTAGGGTTTACATCAGAACAGTTTAAATTTTTTTTTGGATAAAACGAACCACAGTGAATGGGTAAATAAACCCTCGCGTCGCAGGAGATTAAGTCGAAGCTTAATAAACGCCCGAGAACCCGCTTGGTCTCTAGTCTGAGATGTCGACGCGTTGTCCTCTCTGCAAAATACAAATCTGAAAAGAATGAGATACTGTATTCCCTACTAAACCACGAAGAAAACAAACAATTCTACGAACGTGAGGGAGATAATAGCAATAGGATTCAAAGATATAACAGAATCGCGAAAAAAAAAAAAATGAAACCCCTGTATGGAGACCGACCACAAACCAGTAATGATGAATCGAAGCCGCCACTGAACCCTATTCATACTCTCGACCACCAGCGAAGAGAGTGGGAAAATGCCACAATTCTGCACTCAGAAATAATAGGAAAGATCGGATGAACCCAAACTGCGCAGGAGCTGCAACTTAAAGGAATTTTCTGTAACCCTAATTCCACTATCCCAAAAAGATCAGAGAATCCCCAGGTTAAGTGCGGAAAGTCGGCTACGTCGATAGGCTCATACTAGGCGACATTAAGGCGCGCGGGGGGGGGTATGGAGAAGCTACGCCCTGCCTGCTCAGGAATAGAGTACCAACCCTCGGATTGTAATTATCCGAGGCAGAACTCGGCTCTCACAGTACCTGGGTGAGTCAACATATCAAATAGCAGAGCCATCCGTCCAACTCATGCTAGGTCTGAGACGAGACGCGCCGGCGGTCGGTACTCTCTTCTCTGGATGCGAGACGCTAGCTCTGTCTGCAGAGAGAAGTTCATACGTTAACCATAGTTTAACGTGTATTCGACGCTCCCGAAACAGTACGCGTGAGCTAGCCAAATGCCTGCGGTGGTGCAGAACCGTAATCATGGAAAAAAAAAAACTCGCCGAAAGATGCACCGGGTTGTATGTGATTTCGGCATCGCCGATCTGCATACCGGAATATCATTACCTTCAATGCTATGCGCATAATTATGAACAAATAATAATAAGTTATGCCGTGAAAGAAAAATCCGGCCAATACTTGCAAATGGGTACGTAGGGTTTAGAAAAAGTCCCGAACATCATGAATTGCAGAGTAAACCGGAATATATAATTTTAACCATATTTCGAGCGCTCAAGTCGTGATTTGAGTAGGCTTGCGCGAATATAATTATAACTCCGTGGATACATATATGGATTAAGTCAAAGGTAGGTTATGAAAAGGGAGATCTCTTTGAGAATTCAGTTTATTGTCCACGCATAGCTTTATATGTATTACATGATTATATATGCGTAAGGATCCAACGAAAACGTTAAAGGGGTTAATTTAACTATATGTAATATATATATATATATATATATATATTGGCGCTTCCCAATTCCTTATACTAAAGGTTGGACCTATATATGTATTATATATATAAGTATAGGTGCTATATATATATGTATATATATATGCTCATTAAATTAATATTGCCAAAGACTATATATATGCAAGTAGTATATGTGGTAGATATATATATATATATATAATGGCCTCTACATATACATATATATGTGGATTAAGGATATTAACAAAATGGGTGTTAGCTCCATATATATGTGAATACATAGATATATGTGTGTAGTATATAGGGAATTCAAAAATATATGAGTTGAATGTATAAAGTGTTAAGAGAGGTTATTGAAAGGTATGTATATCCATATAGCCTATGGTTATATTATGGAAAAGAAAGAGGGAGAACCACATCTCTTAATATTATAAAGGGATATATATATATATATACATACGGTTGAAAGGAATATAGTTGGAGTGTTCAATGTTTTATGAAGATGAAAATGCTCGATGATCAGAGGAAATTATATCAAAAGGGAAGTAAAGTTAAAATTTTGAACTCATTATTTCAATAACTAGGTGAATAGAGGGGAAACCCCAGTGTATTCAGAAAAAAAAAAAAAAAAAAAAAATTCCTTAAACTGGAGGTGTTACAAATGGTATCGTGAGCCCAAGTAAAAACTGGGTCGTTGTTATTGTGCTCACTAAATTCTAAATGTATTGAACATTGTAGAGATTGTTTTTTTTTTTTTTTTTTTTTTTTTTTTTTTGCTAATCACATGATCCTGAAGAAGGAGGGAATTTATGTGGATCCGCATGATGAGTCGTGTAACCCGCATCCCAATGCCCCAGAATAATGGTGTCATGATAAATTGCAATGAGAATTGGCTGAACTAAGAAGCCAGAATGACATATTGTCATCAGCCAGTAAGGAGGAGGAAAAGCTCATCAGAGAACTAACTTCCCGGAACAGCCAAGAAGGCAAAGGTTCCGGAAAGAGGAAGATGGATGAGCCTGATGAGGATGAGGCTGCTAGACATCAATATAAACAAAAAAGAGAATTGCAGGGGGAATTCCGAAAGATCAAACCTCCCTCCTATGATGGGGAGAAGGAGGAAGATGCTGAAGCTTGGTTCCTGAACATGATTAAGTATTTCCAAGTTTATGAATATGAGAGCAATCTGAAGGCCAGATTAGCTGTGTACCAACTACAAGGTAAAGCTACTCTGTGGTGGGAGGAGAAAAAAATTGTGCATGCCATTGATGAAAAGACAGTTACTTGGGAAGATTTCCAAGTTAAGTTCAAAAATCGTTATTTGAATGAGCGTTATTATGATGATAAAGCAAAAGAATTCCAGGAACTTAGACTAGGACAACTCACTATCGATGAGTTTGTCACTAAGTTTACCAATTTATTGAGATATGTCCCTTACATTAGGGAAGAGAAGGCAAAGGTCCAAAGGTTTTTGAATTGTTTGCCTACTTTGTACAAAGAGAAAATTGAGTTTGACAACCCAAAGAAAATGGACGAAGCGGTTAGAAAAGCAAGATTATGCTATCAGCAGTTTAAAGGAAAGGCTGAACAAGGGAAAAGCTGGTTGAACAAGGGTGAGTTCAAGGGGAAAAGACAAAAACCAGCATATTTAAGGAGTTTTGGCAAAGATCATCAGCGGAAAAAATTTAATAAACCAAAAGAAAGCCAAACTGCTCAATCCCAAGTGGCTTCAAAACAAGTAGAGGGGAACAATAAAAAGGAAGGGACAGTCAGAATGAAGGAACCCTTGAAATGTTGGGGCTGTGGAGAACCCCATCTTTTGAGGGACTGCCCTCATCGAAATATTCATATGATCAGCAGAGAGCGAGAGGCGACAACAGTAAATGACATAGCCAAAAATATACCAACTATCGTCAAAGAGTTTTTAATCGACAAGAAGAACATCACAACCATGGTGGAAATGGAGGGTAAGATTTCTTGACCCACTGTTACCTGCTTGCATTGATCCAGGTGCTTCCTGGTTACATTAGTCCTGAATTGTAGAAATGTAAAATTAAACTCGAAAATTTCAGCACTATGGTTGGTACAAATCACACTGGAACTAAGAGAAAAGTCACACATAAATTGCCCAAAACAAATACAATTAAATGGCTTTTCAACAATTTAAGTAAATTTGAACATATTGCCATTAGGATCCTATGAATTGCCGATAGGAATGGATTGGCTGAAAAGAAGAAAGCTCATGAATCATCATAAAACCCTCGCATTGTGTGGATAAAGAAGGGAAACCTTTTACACTAAAAGGAAAACCAAAACCTATCTCGGTAAGACAAATTTCAGCATTGCAAATAAAAAGAACAGCTAGGAAAGGATACCAAGTTTATGCAGTGCATGTGGAAGAAACAGAATAGAAAACTGAGGAGGAATTACTGGATGCTATACCAGTAATAAGAGAATTTAAGGAAGTCTTTCCAAAGGAAATCCCTCATCTTCCCCCAAAAGAGAGATTGATTTCTCAATCGATCTGGTGCCAGGAGCCACACCTGTTTCCCGAGCCCCTTATCGAATGAGTCCCCCTGAACTTATGGAACCGAAAATGCAATTACAGGAACTGTTAGATAAAGGTTATATCAGACCGAGTGTGTCTCCTTGGGGAGCACCGGTGCTGTTCGTGAAAAAGAAAGATGGAACTTTTCGGATGTGCATTGATTATCGTCAACTAAATAAGTTGACCATTAAGAATAGATACCCTTTACCCAGAATTGATGATCTTTTTGACCAAGTTAGAGGGGCCTCAGTCTTTTCAAAGATTGACTTAAGAACAGGGTATCACCATCTCAGAATTAAGGAAGAAGACATTAGCAAAACAGCTTTTCGAACCCGGTATGGACACTATGAATTTGTAGTCCTACCTTTTGGACTGACAAATGCCCCTGCCACCTTTATGTGCCTGATGAATAGTGTGTTAAATAAGTATTTGGATAAATTTGTTCTGGTATTTATAGATGATATTTTGGTTTACTCCAAAACCAAAGAGGAACATAAAGAGCATTTGCGGATAGTGTTACAAACTCTGAAAGAAAATTAGCTATATGCTAAGTTCAGTAAATGTGAATTTTACAAGGATAAGATTCAATATTTGGGTCATATTATTTCTGAAAAAGGCCTTGCAGTTGACCCCGAAAAGATAAAAGCAATTAAAGAATGGCCAGTCCCGACTGATGTTTCAGCAATAAGGTCATTCATGGGGATAGAAGGCTACTATCGTAGATTTTTGGAAAGATTTTCTGCCATAGCACATCCCATCACTTCATTGCAAAGAAAGGGTGTCAAGTTTGTGTGGACTGAAAAATGTCAAAACAATTTCGAGCAGTTAAAAAAAAAACTTATTTCAGCCTCTATATTAAAAATTGTTGATCCTGATAAAGAGTTTGTTGTGTGTACAGATGCTTGCAGAGAAGGGCTAGGAGGAGTCCTGTTGCAAGAAAATTCAGTTATTGCATATGAATCTAGGAAATTGAAAATGCATGAGCAGAATTATAGTGCATATGATTTAGAATTTGCAGCTGTTATCCATGCTCTGAAAATGTGGCGGCACTATCTTCTTGGAAAAAAGTTCACACTGATGAATGATCATATTAGTCTCAAATATTTCTTTTCTCAAACTGATCTGAATGCAAGACAAGCCAGATGGCTGTCCTTTCTAAGTGAATTTGATATGGATATAAAGCATATCAAGGGAAAAAAAAATAAAGTTGCAGATGCACTTAGTAGAAATGCTTGTCAACATCTAAACAACATTGGGAGTAGTGCCCAGATGGAGGTAGAGGAATTGGTGGGAAAAGCAGCAAATCAAGATCCCAACTATGAAGCACTCTGGGTGGAACTACAGAAAAGGGATAAGACTGATTTCACTAAAAATCAAAAGGGGCTACTCTATTTCAAAAACAGGTTGTATATTCCTAATGTAGAGTCATTAAAAAGAGAAATCTTGGATGAATATCACAAACAACCTTATGCAGGACATCCAGGATACCAGAAGATGTTAACAGCCTTGAAAAAGAAGCTGTTCTGGCCAGGAATGAAGAGAGATGTGGCATAGTACCTAAGTAGGTGTATGGAATGTCAACTGGTCAAAGTGGAGCATCAACATCCAGCAGGGCTTTTAAACCCTTTGCCAATTGCAGAATGGAAATGGGACACAGTTTCCATGGATTTTATAACAGGATTGCCCAAGACTAAATTTCAGCATGATTCTGTAATGGTAGTAGTAGACACTCTCACAAAAGCTCCCCACTTTATACCAGTGAAATCTACCTTTGGAACAGCTCAAGTAGCAAATGTGTTCCTAAAGGAGATAGTAAGACTTCATGGAGTTCCCAAGGTGATTGTCTCAGATCAGGATGCTAAGTTTACAGCAGCGTTCTGGAAAGGATTGTTTGCAGGAATGGGCACTAAGCTGAATTTTAGTACTGCCTATCACCCTCAAACTGATGGGCAAACAGAAAGGACAAATCAAATTTTAGAGGATATGCTGAGAATGTATGTGATGGATAGGCCATCAAAATGGAAAGAGTATCTGCATTTAGCTGATTTTGCCTATAATAATAGTTACCAATCCTCTATTAAGATGAGTCCGTTTGAGGCACTCTATGGAAGAAAGTGCCGTACTCCCTTGAGCTGGAGTCAACCAGAGGATAAACTGGTGTTGGGACCAGATGCCCTACAAGAGATGGAGAGAATTGTTAAACAAATATAGATAAACATCAAGACAGCACAGGATCGCCAGAAAAGCTACGCTGATAAGAAAAGAGTGCACCGAGAATTTAAAGAAGGAGATCATGTGTATTTACGCATCAAACCCAAAAAGAGCACACTTTATGCTTGAAGTTGTGCAAAACTTGCACCTAGATATTGTGGGCATTTTGAGGTGTTAGAAAGGGTGGGACCAGTGGCTTACAAGCTGGCCTTACCACCCCATGTTAGAGTGTATAATGTGTTTCATGTTTCATTATTAAAAAGATATGTGCATGATGCTTCTCAGATAGTTGATTGGAATGTTGTACAGGTGGAACCAGAAGGGGAGTTTCTGCCAGAACCGCTTCAAATATTGGAGCGGGAAGAAATTGAATTGAGAAACAGAACAGTGGTCAGAGTAAAAGTGCAGTGGAAGCACTTTACCGCTGAAGAAGCTACCTGGGAAAGGGAAGCTGAAATGATGGAGAAATATCCATTTTTGTTTAAGTGAACTCTAGTAGTTAAATAATAACACCGAGGACAGTGTTTATTTTCAGAGGGGGAATATGTAATACCCCCAATTTGTGTGTTGAATTTTTAAAGTTAGACAGTTGAACTTTAATCCTAAGGGGGTGGACCCCAAGGGATAAGTATGGTGTGAATGTAATTGCATATTTTATTTGTGGAAATAAATAAAATGATTGTGCATTTTGACCAAGATGAGAATTAGAGATCACTTGCCAAATCCATGAGGATGGATAAGGCAAAAAATCCCCAAAATCTTTCAAAAATCCTTGAAAGAAATTAATTTAGATTCCGAGGAGGAATCTAAATTTCCCAATGAAGAGGAGTAGTTGGGAAGAGGTGAGAAAAGTCGGGAAAAGTCGAGGAAAAGCATAAAACAGCTTTAAAGAGTCCCAAAATGGGAAGCCTAGGCTAAATAGGAAAGAAAGCATCCTGCTATTCTAGACGCAGAATTAGAAACATGCTTTGGGGAATTATGAGCTTAAATAAGCTGCTCCTAAGCAGATCATTGGTTGGTCTGTCTTGGGAGGTGATCTTAGCTCGGGGGTGAGTTCTGGGAGACAAAGAGGACTCTAAGGTTGGGAGGTTGGTCATTTGCAATTGTGGTATGTTCTGAAATTCTTGTTACTTTGTTTTATGATAGTATGAATTGGCTACATATAAAATCGAATTTCTTCTGATATGAGTGATTTTTAGTACTACATTTACCAGAATCCATCCTAAGGCTTTCACCTTCCAGATTCTGGTTAGTTGTAGAACCTGATCCATAGAGTAGGAACTCCAGAATTTCTAAACCGAAGTCGGTTTAAATCTGAAGTTACTTTGTCTCCACAGATAATTAAATGTTTTCTCATCTTATGTAGATACAAAGTGATATTCTATGCTCATAAGTATAGTAGAAAATAGTGTAGCAAAACTGAGGTAAAGGAAGTAAAGACATTTGAATATGAAATTCAAAATTCTTCTAGATAAAAAGAAATTCTACTCTACAGTACTACTATAGCCTTCATAGAAATTTTATGGGAGTATTCTAACATTTATAACATTTATGAAGTCTATTGAAATTTAAATTCACCTCTAACCCTTGAAATAAATGGTATGACTATAGATTAAATCTATGATTAATGAACATCATTAAATGAACCATTGCATACATGTATAGGCATTTAACAAAAACATATATATGTTAACAAGTATCAAGATCTAGCGCAAGTAGGTCTTTTTAACCTCGACTATAAATGAGCTATGTACAAAAATGAAACATATATGGAAAAAGAGCGATAGGAATACGAAAATATATAAAAACCTTATATGTTAAAAGGAACCATAAACACGCACCATATATATATATGATCATATATGTCACAAGGTAAAAATAAATACGAATCCTATATATATATATGTGTATAATATATGTCACGAGGGAAAAATAAATACAAATCAATGGTGTTAAAGGTAAGGTATATATATGATTCTTACAGTCAATTAAACGAATGCATAGTCAAACTACAGTAATAGGGGGTGATTAATTTAAAACAATACGTCATACGTCGTTGACCTCTGTCAAAGAAGTCCCTCGAACTGTAACGATGTTCGTAAACCCCGGCCATTGAGATCTGTTAATATGAAATGAAACGAACAGTGAGGAAAGATACAACGATAATACGATGTATAATACCCGTCTCTAACCATAAGCGTTACAAGACCGCGCAGAGATTTACACAGTTCTAACAAAACACTATTACGAGACCGCGTGTAATATATAAAGGGCTGTCTATATGCTTCACACGGTATATTAACTTAAATGCAAAGCAATTGGGTTTCTTGGCTATGCAGGAAGATATAGCGTTAAAAGGCCACCGAATACAAAATTCTTACCTCTGTTCGCGAAGAATGCTGCTAGTATTAAACACATCTAAACACAGAATTAAATCGCGTTAGTGCACAAAAAAAACTAGTGATGGGCGAGTTCGATTCATTAGCCGTCCTGCCAGTAAAACAAACGAAACAAATTGAAGTATAGGGAGGCGTATCGACGCTTACAACAAAAAAATAGAGAAATGCATACGCTGTGTCAAGAAATGAGATTGCCTAGGTATTAAGTCTGTACGCGAAGAAACCCAGCTAACCAGCTAGGGTTTACATCAGAACAGTTTAGAAAATTTGGATAAAACGAACCACAGTGAATGGGTAAATTAACCATCGCATCGCAGGAGATTAAGTCGAAGCTTAATAAACGCCCTAGAACCGGCTTGGTCTCTAGTCTGAGATGTCGACGCGTTGTCCTCTCTGCAAAATACAAATCTGAAAAGAATGAGATACTGTATTCCCTACTAACCCACGAAGAAAACAAACAATTCTACGAACGTGAGGGAGATAACAGCAATGGGATTCAAAGATATAACAGAATCGTGAATTTAAAAAAAAAAATGAAACCCCTGTATGGAGACCGACCACAAACCAGTAATGATGAATCGAAGCCGCAACTGAACCCTATCATACTCTCAACCACCGGCGAAGAGAGTGGGAAAATGCCACAATTCTGCACTCAGAAATAATAGGAAAGATCGGATGAACCCAAACTGTGCAGGAGCTTCAACTTGAAATAAATTCATGTAACCCTAATTCCACTATCCCAGAAAAATCAGAGAATCCCCAGGTTGAGTGCGGAAAGTCGGCTACGTCGATAGGCTCGTACTAGGCGACATTAAGGCGGTGGGGGGGTATGGAGAAGCTACGCCCTGCTTGCTCAGGAATAGAGTACCAACCCTCGGATTGTAATTATTCGAGGCAGAACTCGGCTCTCACAGTACCTGGGTGAGTCGACATGTCAAATAGCAGAGCCATCCGTCCAACTCATGCTAGGTCTGAGACGAGACGCGCCGGCGGTCGGTACTCTCTTCTCTGGAGCGAGACGCCAGCTCTATCTGCAGAGAGAAGTTCATACGTTAACCATAGTTTAACGTGTATTCAACGCTCCCGAACACAGTACGTGTGAGCTAGCCAAATGCCTGCGGTGGTGCAGAACCGTAATCATGGAAAAAAAAAAACCCGCCGAAAGATGCACCGGATTGTATGTGATTTCGGCATCGCCGATCTGCATACTGGAATATCATTACATTCGATGCTATGTGCATAAGTATAAACAAATAATAATAAGTTATGCCGTGAAAAAAAATCCGGCCAATACTTGCAAATAGGTACGTTAGGTTTAGAAAAAAATTCTTGAAAATCATGAGTCGCAGAGTAAACCTGAATATATAATTATACCCATATTTCGAGCGCTCAAGTCGTAATTAGAGTAGGCTTGCGCGAATATAATTATAACTCCGTGGATACATATACGGATTAAGCCAAAGGTAGGTTATGTAATGGAGATCTCATTGACAATTCAGTTTATTGTCCACGCGTAGTTTTATATATTACATGATTATATATGCGTAAGGATCCAACGAAAATGTTAAAGGGGTTAATTTAATTATATATATATATATATAGTGGCGCTTCCCAATTCATTATACTAAAGGTTGGACCTATATATATTATATATATATAAATATAGGTGCTATATATATATGTATATATATGCTCATTAAATTAATATTGCCAAAGGCTATATATATGCAAGTAGTATATGTGGTATATATATATATATAATGACCTCTATATATACATATATATGTGGATTAAGTATATTAACAAGAGGGGTGTTATCTCTATAAATATGTGGATACATAGATATATGTGTGTAATCTATAGGGGATTCAAAAATATATGGGGTGAATATATAAAATGTTAGGAGAGGTTATTGAAACATATGTATGTTCATATAACCTATGAACATAGTATGGAAAAAGAAAGAGGGAGAACCACATCTCTTAAATATTATAAGGGATATATATATATATATATATATATATATATATATATATATATATATATATATATATATATATATATATATACGGTTGAAAGGAATATAGGTGGAGTGTTCAATATTTTATGAAGATGGAAATGCTAGAGGAAATTATATCAAAAGGGAAGTAAAGTTAAAATTCTGAACTCATTATTTCAATAATTATGTGAATAGAGGGGAAACCAATATATTATTCTCCATGGGGTGGTTCTACAATGGAGCTCCACTTAATCTCACTGGGAGGCGGGTTGGCAGCAACTCCATCGCTGCTTCATTTGCTGGACAATGACTCCTCTTTGGACCTGGCTGTTTCTCATCTTCATTGTCATCCTTGAAGACCAATTGAAACTGAGCATGTTCTCAGTTTCTCCCTGGTTACAACTTTAGTTAGCATATCTGCAGGATTCTGGCTAGTGTGTATCTTTTCCAGCTTCAACTCTCCATCTTCCAATACTGACCGTATGAAATGGTACTTGAGATGTATGTGTTTAGTCCTGGAATGAAATGCTGAGTTCTTTGCAAGATGAATAGCACTTTGGCTATCACTGTATGGTGTGCCCATATCATGCTTCTTACCCAATTCATCCATAAACCTTTGTAACCAAATCATTTCTTTACTAGCCTCTGTAGCAGCAACATACTCGGCTTTTGTTGTTGAAAGTGCAACAACACTTTGGATTTTTGAAACCCAACTGACAGCTGTTCCACCTACAGTAAATACATATCCTGTATTGATCCTCCTGTTATCTCTGTCACTTGCCATATCTGCATCAACATATCCCTATAGAGAAATGTTTGAACCACCAAGGCATAATGCTTGATTTGTGGTACCTCTCAAATATCTGAGAATCCATTTTACTGCCATCCAATGTTCTTTTCCTGGATTATTCATGTACCTGCTTACAACTCCCACTGCATGTGCAATATCAGGCCTTGTGCAGACCATTGCATACATTAAGCTTCCAGCTGCTGATGCATATGGAACTTTAGACATATAATCCATGTCTTCTTGGGTCTTTGGGCACATCTCCTTACTAAGTTTGAAATGGCTAGCAAAAGGTGTACTAACTGGTTTTGCATTCTGCATATTAAATCTTTTCAACACCTTTTCTATGTACTCATTCTGAGACAGTGTTAATTTGTGATTTTCCCTGTCTCTAGTTATCCTCATACCAAGGATTTGTTTTGCAGCTCCCAAATCCTTCATTGCAAATGAATTTGCCAATTTTCTTTTGAGCACATTTATTTCCTGCATGTTAGACCCTGCAACAAGCATGTCATCTACATACAATAACAGTATAATATAGCTGCCATCATTTTTCCTTTTCAGATAAACACAATGATCAGAGTGACATCTAGTATAACCTTGTTCAGACATAAACCTGTCAAATTTTAGATACCACTGCCTTGGGGCCTGTTTTAAGCCATACAAGCTCTTCTTTAACCTGCACACCATTTTTTCTTTCCCTTTTACCTCATATCCTTCTGGTTGCTGCATGTATATCTCTTCCTCCAAATCTCCATGGAGAAATGTTGTCTTTACATCTAATTGTTCAAGATGTAAATCTTCCGCTGCTACAAGACTTAAAATAGTTCTGATTGAATTCATTTTAACAACAGGAGAAAATATTTCATCAAAATCAATACCTTTCTTCTGTGCAAGCCCCTTCACCACAAGTCTAGCTTTGTACCTCTGTTTTCCTCCATCTTCTTCCTTCAGCCTGTAAACCCATTTATTCTGCAATGTAGTTTTACCTGTAGGCAACTTGACTAAGTCCCAAGTCTGGTTATGCATTAAGGAGTCCATCTCTTCTTCCATGGCTAGCTCCCACTTCTTCCTGCTTTCAACCTGCATTGCTTCTTCATAACATTCATGTTCACCAGAATCAGTCAACAATAAATAATATAATGAAGGAGAGTATCGTTCAGGGGGTCTACTTATCCTGGTAGATCTTCTAACACCACTTTCAGGTGTTTGAGGTGCCTGTTGCTGTTGTGGTGGTTGTTGCTGCTGTGGTTTTTTATTATTATTATTTTCAGGCACCTTTACTTTTTCAGTTATCTCATCAAGAACTATGTATTCCTTGCTTTCTTTTTCCTGTTTCTTTTCCTGCAACTGATTCTTATACAAGACCTTTTCATTGGATATTACATCTCTGCTCCTAATGATTTTGTGATTTTCACAATCATATAAGCGATAACCAAAATCATTAACACCATATCCAATAAAGGTAGATTTCTTTTATTTTTCCTCAAGCTTTG
This sequence comes from Pinus albicaulis, assembly GCA_034641835.2. Classification (NCBI taxonomy): domain Eukaryota; kingdom Viridiplantae; phylum Streptophyta; class Pinopsida; order Pinales; family Pinaceae; genus Pinus; species Pinus albicaulis. The sequence goes on along the minus strand of CM076573.1, from coordinate 804,936,304 downwards.
TTCTATTTTCTTTATTAATATGGACAAAGGCCTCACAACCAAAAGGCTTTAAAAAAGAGTAGTTTACCTTTTTACCTATCCATGCTTCCTCTGGAATACCACCATTCAAGGAACTTGAAGGCCCTCTGTTTATTAGATAAACAGCAGTATCTACAGCATCTGCCCAAAATTGTAAAGGCAATCCTGCATGCAATCTCATGCACCTTGCACGCTCCATGATTGTTCTGTTCATCCTTTCTGACACACCATTTTCTTGTGGTGTTCTTGGAACTGTCTTCTCTCTACGAATTCCATGCTCTGAGCAGTACCTATCAAACTCTTTGCTGCAATATTCACCTCCATTGTCTGATATGAGACACTTCAACTTCTTTCCTGTCTCAATCTCAACCAAATCTTTCCATTTCTTGAAAGTATCAAATACATCAGATTTATTCTGAATACAATAAATCCATGTTTTTCTAGTTGCATCATCAATAAAAATAACATAATAACGAGAGCCACCAAGAGATGATACCTGAGCAGGTCCCCATACATCTGTATGCACAAGCTCCAATTTTTCGCTCTTCTTTTCTTTCCCAACTCTGAGAAATCTGACTCTCTTCTGTTTTCCATAAATGCAATTCTCACAGAAATTCAAATCAACATTCTTCAAACCTGGCAACAAATTTCTTGAGTGGAGAATCTTCATTCCCTTCTCACTCATGTGTCCAAGCCTATGATGCCATAATGCTGCATCTGCTCCTTTGGAAGTTAAAGCATTAACAGAGTTAGAAATACCATTGCATAAATACAATGTACCAACCTTTTCGCCTTTTACTATTACCAGGGCTCCTTTGGTGACCTTCCAAGTTTTATCTGTGAAGGTTGTCACACAACCTTCACCGCCTAACTGCCCTGTTGAAATCAGATTTTTCTTCAGATCTGGAACATGCCTTACCTCCTTTAGTAGCCATTGGTTTCCATTCTATTCTTTTACAAGAACTTTACCCATTCCAACAATTTTACAGGGTTTATCATCACCCAAACGAACTTGTCCAAAATCTCCTTGGACATAGTCATGAAAATATTTCTTATCAGGTGTGGCATGGAATGAAGCCCCTGAATCTACAACCCAAGAATCAGTAACATTTTCGAAAGAAAGAATCAAAGCATCTTGTAACATTGTAACACATCACATGTCACATTTTCTTCATGATTGTTTTCTTGCTGTGTGTCTCCTTCTTTTCCCTTCCGAGATCTACAGTCTTTCTTTAGGTGTCCTTTCTTTCCGCAATTCCAGCACACTATCCCCGATCTGGACTTGGATCTGCCTTTCCTTGATTTACTGCGATATCCCGAGCTCTTTCCTCTTTCCATTCTTCTTCCCCTAGACTCTACACTCAAAGCATTACCTGATGTCTCACTGGAGCTTTTCCATCGCATTTCCTCGCTAAGGATAGCACCAACAACATCATCAAACTTTAAAGAACTAGATCCAGAGACAGAGTTACTAATGGCCATTACTAAACCATTCCAACTCTCTGGCAATGAGCACAAGAATAACAGAGCTCTAACTTCATCATCAAAGTTTACCCTACGAACATGGGCGGCCCAGTAGCGCATTAATTCATTTAAATGGTCGCAACGATTCTGTAAAACATCTTGTATTAAATAGTCGTTTCATTAGAAATACCTTGTTTGAGGCGGAGGGCTTTTCATACAGTTTCACCAACGTCTGCATCAAACCCTTTGTTGTTGTTTCCTTCGAAATATTGAAGGCGACTGACGTAGCAAGACACAACCGTACTGTTTTGAGTGCCTTTCTATCGAGAATGTTCCATTCCACATCTGTCATGGTCGTCGGCTTCTTTGTTTTTCCACTCAATGGTAGGTACAGATCTTTCTGATACAGATAATCTTCCATCTGCATCTTCCACAGCGCAAAGTTTTGGCCGTTAAATTTCTCGACCCTAAACTTACCATCGTCCGCCATTGCTCCCACTCGAACCAGGAACCCTTTTTTCCTGCGAGTTTATCAGCCAAATATACCTTCGGCTTTGATACCAGTTGTTAGAAAATTAAATATTACAGAGCAATGAAACACATAAAATATGTGGAAAATACAAGCACACAAAACACATAAAACCAGAGAGACACAGATATACGTGGTTCACCCAGTTTGGGCTACGTCCACCCCGAACAGCCAGTCCTTCCTTTCTATTATATCCAACAAAATGAAGAGACAAAACCTACAACAGATCCGCTGTAATATCCTCTGTTCTCTCTCACAGTCTCCCTCTCTGTTTCTCGCTCCGAGAATACACACCTCATACACAGCCGCAATACAATGCCCCCATATATATAAGGGGGTTGCCTTCTAGGGCAAAAAACCCTAATCTAAACATAACTTCTACCGTCAGATCATTTGCCTAATGAACGACCCAGATTGACTAGAAATTACTATACTTTTACAAGGCAATTTTACATCTGTTTTTAGCTTCGGGGGCGCTACCCCCGAACCCCCGCCAGAGGGGGGCTCCGAAAATCGCTGCCGCCCCCCCCTGGATCCCCCACAGCAGCGATTAAATTTCGGGCGGTGTTGCCGCCCCTTTTAAGGTACAGGGGTCCAATGCTGTGATACAAAGTAAACAAGATAATCAGGCTCCACACCCAACAATTTTCCACCACCTATTGATTGACCACCAGGGGAATGTGTACCACCACCAACACCCCCATGGGATGAGAGTGAAGCTTCATAAAAAAATAAGAATTTCTAATAAATTCAAATATAGATACATGCACATACATACATATGATTGAGTACATTGCGTGAACCATACCAAAATTGCATGAAACATGAACATGATCCATTGATTGAGTAGATACGATTTTACTTTGAACTCCTAAGAAATGAAATTTATTAAAAAATCATTTAACTCACTAAATTGATAAAAAATCAATTACATATGTATACATGTATGTATGGGGATATGATTATATATTCAATAAAAAATCAATTCCATATGTATACGTGTATGTATGGGAATAAGATTATATATTCAAGTTTCATTTAAAAACTTTGACATTGAATATAAATACCATGAAAACGATGGAAATCCCCTGATCCATGATCCCCTCCTCCGTTGTAGAGGCATGGGACACTATTGATGTTTGCCTCAAAGAATCACGTGGCAAATGATCATCCTCCATAATATATATATATCGATATCTACATATACATAGATATACATGATGCTTAAATCGTTGAGGAATCATGTGGAAAATTATCATTCATGATATATATGGATATCTGCAAATACATATATACATGATGTTTAAAAAATTACCTCGTGCATTTACAATTATTTCCAAAATTACTATTTAAAAAAAATTCAAAAGAATTCAAAAAATTGATGTAATTTACATAAATGTTGGAGCACAACTTCAAATCAAATTATGTAAAACACAAAAAATTCAACGCAAAAATTGATGTATAAAACTCACTTGACTATTTAAACAAAAAATTGTTGAAGTCCTACATATTTTGAAAATTAAATACAAAATTTTCTAAAACATGAAGTTCACCAAGTTGTGCTTACATAATGGGTGCACATTTTGAAAATTAAAAACAAAATTTTCTAAAACATGAAGTTCACCAAGTTATGATTACATGGTGGGAGCACACTTGGTATATAATTGAAAAAAATAGATATTCATTAAAAACGACACATTTATAAAAAAAAAACACACACACATATATCAAAGATATGTTACAATGTCAATCAATAAATTTTGATGGCGAGCATCTCAACACTAATTCATCCTTGAAAGATGAATCTTGAATTGACATTGCCCCATACAATAGATCACTAGACATCTTATTAAAATTTTCACAATGTCTTATATTAAATGATTGAAATTTTCTAACAATATTGTTTTCTTTTCCATTCAGTTGTTTTAGCCTCTCCTTCTTGACTTGGTACATGCCTTTCATTTGGCTGAGCACAAGTTCAGAGTTGGTGAAAACTACAATTCCATTGGATCTATACTCCTTAGTTGTTCTCAAGCCTTCTATCAATGTGATATAATATTCTTCATTGCTTGTTGTTATTCTAGATGTATTCATTTTCCTTTCAAGGACTTTTTTAGTCACAATATTGCATAGCACATATATAATCACTACTTTCCCTTGATTGGGATAACAAGACACATCTATGCATAATGTCCATTTTTTAACCATGTTTAGTGGGATTTTGAAAGCATCCTTGCTATTAAAAGGGACAGGGGCTATTGGAAATCGTACGAAAATATAATCAACCTCCTTCAGAACATTGGAGCTCACCAGATCAAAGAGACAATGTGGAAGGTGATGTCCTAAATCATGATAATAATGATGTTGCTAGACTAAGTGATTTTTAATGCCCAGAATTCAAAAAGAACAACACAGTTAGCATTGTTGAATAAAGTACTACAAATCTGAAATAAAAATTACACATCAAAATTTATTCCCAAATTAATTTGGATCTGTTCCTTCAGCAAAATAGAGTCATATCATAGGAAAATCATAAATACTGTGTTTTAATAACTAACCATTTTATGATGATTTTCATTTCTCCCTTCCCAAAATTCAATTGGGCTTGTTAGAGGTCTGATTTATACAACAAGAAGCGAGGTTGGGAAGAACATATTTTGTACTTGGAGTTTGAGAAAAATAGTATTGAACACTTCTTAAATGCACCATCCACTAAGGTCATGGGTTTTAACCATTGGCAATATGATGATGACAAAGTTGAAACCATAAACTCGCAAGCTTGTGTGAAAATTATGACAATGATAACAAATAATGTGGTGTTGCACTTAGGCCATGAAATACAAGAGTTGGGAGTGAGGCATTCCAAATAAAAAACACAGCCAAAACAAAATTTTAAATCAATGGAATATTTTTAAAAGAACAAGACAGATGATGCACAAAACAATGATACATATGCAGGTGGTGGCACTGTTGATGTCAACAATGTCAAGGGTGTTGTTGGGAAGAGCAGGTGATGATTTTCCTAAGGCAGAGGATGGAATTTTAGTCATCCATTGATACAACTGATGACAATCTAGGTTTGTGCCTATAATTCTGATAGGGTAGAAAAACTTCCAACAAAATGGAGCTGTCACCAAAGAGGAGGGTCCAAAGGTCCTGTAGACATGGAATGTAGAAGAGGAAGGTTGCAACAAAAATGATTATATTCAATATTGTGCTAATTTTACCTTTTCTGAAATGGACATTAACTATGTCAACTTCCGGTGTTTCTCAAATTCCAAATAAAGTTTTGAAAGGGATGATAAGCAAATTAAAATGAAAAGTTGTACTGTATGTCAATTGTGTATATTCAGGCATTGTAAACAAAAGTATGGTCTGGATTATATTATAGGAAAAATTCCACTGGTTGATATCGTCTAGGAAAAATGCCACTGGTTGATGGTGAAAATTTTAAACAATAGTAGGTGAATTATTTATGCAGAGTAATGAAAGTTAATTCTCTATTTTAAACATGTAATTTAACAATTTAACAAAGTTCAATTTTAAAGAAAAACAATTTCACAATTTAACAAAAATCAAAACAATTTAACAAAAACAAATATGCATACATATAAATGCAATTTTTGAACAACAGAATAATAGACTTTAATTGTAATTATTTTTCGAATTGCACAATTAATTTTTTTTTTTTATGTCAAAAATTAAAAGCAGAAGAATAGTGTTGCTTGGCATGGCATCGAATACTTCTCAACTTGGTGACTATGAGGATGCAAAAATGTAACAAAGTACCAGAATTCGTTGGTTTGTTAGTGGATTATGTTGTTTAAGTCATCATTAGTGGGGTACTTATTCGACTTTCTCCATTCCAAACGCAATCAAACCTATTGGGTGAAGGCCTATCAATTTATTAGGTAGTTGAATTTGTCAATTCCAAGAACAATTGACCTTGTAAAGTGAAGGTTATATATTCAGTGGCTGGTAGAATTTTCATTACAATGTGATATCAATTTTTCAACCAATGAAATGATAACATTATTCAAAAAAATTTAGAGTAAAAAATATATAGACTCTAAGTTGTTATATAATGATGTTGAAATGGAATTTAGATAAAAATATTTAACTTCTGGAAAACATATGTCCATTGTCTGTTGATAAAAAAAGGGGCATTAGCTGATCAGGTAACATTAGATATATTGATGGAAACCATACATGTATGAATTTTTCAAGGAAATATAACATGTGAGCTGAAAGGAATTAAGTAAGAATTCCTTGAGTTATGCTTCAATTTCTCAATTTATATATAGGCGATGACATTTGAATGTGTGTTTGCGAACTAATACCCAGGTAGGGGTATGGTAAGGGAAGGAAGCCTAGGACATTTCAAAATTGTGAAAAAATATTTTTTATACATTCATATGATAATATGTCATGTTGAGTTGGTTAAGAGAAGGAAGATTTTCCTGAGGGACCATTCAATAGTGAAAGGAAGGGATCTTTAGGGACTGTTGAGGAGTGAAGGGAGGGTAAATTCCTTGTGTGTGGTGATTAAAGAAGAAGGTGTCCAGATGTGTTGAAGAGTTGAGTGAATTTTGAAGTTGGTCAAGGAGGATGGTATGACATGGAATATATTGTAATTATTATAGCATATGTAAGTCTAGATGCTTGGAGGATGTGTAAAATTTATAGGAAGTGAAGATGATGAAGACAATGATACAGAGTTAGCCAAGATACATATATCAAGATGAATTGAGTATGGAATGCAACATGGGATGTATTCAATGTCGTGCAAGGGTGTTGTGATTGAGTGTGGTGAATGTGAAATTATTATGAATGTGCATGAAGTACATACTATGTGGATGTGAAATGTTTGATTGTGTATAAATGAATATTAGTGCATATGTTTGACTACATTGTGTGAATGTTTTTCTATTACAGTAATACATATATAGTTAATGAATATTCATTTCATATAATATGTTTATACCTTAAAATAACGAAATGATCAGTATGTCATAATTCTAAGATCACTTCAAAATATGCTAGAAATATGGCAATAAAATTTTATATTCTTGAATACTCACAATTTTTTGGCTGAATGAAAATTTTTTCAAGGAGGAAAAATTGCGGGTAGAAATTGATTTGATATGTAATCCCATAATGAATATTGGTTGCTACTACATACAAGCAGCAAGCATTATGAGAATAATCTCATATTTATTCAATCTGGTTTCTAAATTATATAGATTTCAATTTTTTATTTTAACATCTCATGGTGAGTTTATGTTTATGATATAGGTGAGATGATGGATCTGTATAGTATGGAAAAGTAATGGTTTCTATAAACTAGGAAGCACGAGGAGAATGAAACACGAGGAGAATGCTACTATGATGACACTAGAAACCTTTTATATGCCTTGATTTCAATGAGCTATTGAGTGACTACGAGTTGCTAATGGGATGACTTGGCAGTAAGACTCTATAGGTGCCCAAAATTCATGAAAGGGTGAATAGAATGCCTTCCCCTACTCTTCTTCACTGAAGAAATATGATTTTAAAGGCAGAAAAAAAATACTTTTTTGTAAAGGTAGTTTTATGTAGATTTTAAAATATTTTAGGAATCTCATAGATATTAAAAAAATTAACTATTTATTTAACTTCACTTATAAATCAAAATTTTGAAATATTCTAGAATTTAGAATAAAATTACATAAATACTAAAAAAACTATCCTTGTGTATAACCATCAAGAAAATTTTGAATTCCTACCACATTTTGGTTTTTTTTAATTTTTAGAGAGGCTTGACAACTAAATTGATGAGTTGATGGTTGTATAATGACATATAAGTTGCTAAGTTGACATTTGTATAATGACGTATATAACTCAATAACATAATTATGCCTTCGGTACTTGCTTCGGTATTGGATGATTAGATTACTGTCGGCTAGGATAAAAAACAACTACGGGTCGATCAAATTCTACATGTTAATATCTCTCTTGAAATAATTTTATATCATAGTCGGTAAATGAATCTGGAAAAATTATTTTACTCAGGGATTTCTTCTCAATAAATCAATCCAATTATTACAACCAGATATAATAATTATTAATCATTTAAGCTAAGAAATTATTATACAAATGTTCTCATTCTAAAATAATATTTCAATTTAGGAAAAAAATTCTTCTCAATAAGTCAATCCAATTATTATAAACATGTCTAATAATCATTTAAACTAAAAAATTATTATGCAAAATTTCTCATTCTAAAATAATATTTCAATTCAGGAAAAAGTAATTAAATTAAAATGAACTGCAAAATACATGATCTCAATACCAGCTTACTCAAGACCAAGTCACACTGAAAAAGTAGAGAAGAGAGATAAAAATTCTAGTTCCAAGTGCCCATATTTCTAGTATTCTCGGTGAGTTTTTCTTGGAATTTTATGTTACTTCTAGTGCTTAGAAGAATTCATTCTGCAAAATAATCCCTTGTTTCAAGACTAACCTCTAATCTAGGTGCACATGGGGGTAGGTGGCAAGAAGTGGTAATTTCTATGGCGTGCCTAAAATGGTTGGCCGTATAGATTTCAGAGCGACAACATAATTTTGGGAGTGGCTGGACAAATTTCCTGTGAAGTGGCACATCATAAAATATGTTCCACCCAGACAAATTGTCCATATTACTGTGGAAAGAAATGAAAACTGATCAATTTTGTTTAGTTGAGATGCTCATTAGGTGAGTTAATGGTTTCTCATTTGTTTATATTTTAGTATCCTATCCTTTCCATTCCAACTTTGAAAATGATTACGTAGAGGGCTAAAAAGTTACTGTCATGAATGTGAATGATTGAATATGACATACATGATTGTGAGTGAATGCACATGCAGGTTGAAAAGGATAAGGGCTTATAAATGTTGGATATATTTAAGAATTACGTTTTTATCACCTCATTGCTTGACGAAATTGCATTGCCAAGATGAAACAGAGTGCAACTAGTGATAAGAAAGCCACCATCAACATCACCACTGCATACTCCTGACCAAGAATAGCATGGAAAACATGAAAAACAACAACAATGAGCAGAAGAGGAGGATGCCATTACGAGTAGCTGCGGGAGCTAGAGTGATGGAAATAATGCTCAAGAAGAAGAGACCAACAACGATAAATAGGAAGAGGAAGAAACTAATCACAACAACGTGAAAGAATCAGAAGGTGAATAGAATTAGGAAACTCAGAATAATGTGGGACAGAGCACAAGTAACAAGATACAGGAAGAAGAGACTGGAAACCATAAGCAAGAAGAAGAGACTGATCACAACAATGCTAAAGAAGTTTACTATGGAGAGAATCACCACCACATACTCCTGACCAAGAACAACATGGAAAACATGAAAAACAACAACATAATTGTAATATTTATGACACATTTAATGGCCCAATGACCCTATGTTACTTACCGTTTTCAATGGATCGTGCACGTGACCGAGCTTCTTCTCTATATTGAACCCATGTTCCCAATACCAAGAAAATGCCATCGATCTGGAGTTAAAATGAGAGGACTATTTGGATACAGCTTTATGGAATATGGTTTATTGGAATACAATTTTTTCAATCATTTTTTTGAATATAGTTTGTTGGAATACATTTTTTTATGGTGGAAATAGATGAACAGTATCATAAAAAATTCTAGACACCCAAAATCTTGAAACTATAAAATTGTATCGCTGTATCCCAATTTTCCCAATTTTTTTATAAAATCCTACAATAATTTCCATTGTTTTATTTGTGAAATTAACACCTCTTTAGACTACGCTAAATACATAGAAAATGACTTTGAGCATTCATGGACATATTTCATCCACAAATATGTTGGTCCAGGTGCGGCCATCCCAATAGACACTATTATTATATAATTTATTGTAATAATAACACATCATTTTCCAAATAATACCTGGAATGGATGCAGGTCAGACACGGATGCAGAGCAGATGATATGAGATCGAACACTAATGTAAATAGGATGAAACGAGGATGAAAATTTTGAACGAGCATGTCAAGGACACAAGGAGCCTGCCGAGGACGCCCTGCAAACACTGCAAAAAATGAAATTAGCACAAAATTAGCATTTAACTGTAGGAAAAGAAGAAAAACAACATAAAAGGAAGAAAACCCCATCAACGGTCATGCAATAGAAGCCCTCTACAAAATTCACGAAAAAAGAAAATGACGGAAATATTCTCGTAGTATGAGGGCCACTATATTTATAAGAGCAAAGTTCAGCCGAAATTTTTTAAACATTCGACTGAACTTTTAGTGTCGGTTTCTCTGTCTCTCGCCAAAAATCTGGTTACCGTTGTTATCAACATAAACGGAGAAATAAGTTTAATTAATGGCAGAAAAATTTCGGTTGAAGTAATTTCATAAGTTCGTTTTAACTTATGAAAATTTCGGCCGAGCTTATGAAAATTTTAGCTGAACTTATGAAAATTTCGGCCAAAATTATGGGAGAGTGAAATTTTCTGGCGTGTTTCTCACGAAAGTGTAACCCACCTTCATGCATTCACCCTCTAGTGAGTTGATTCCTCCCATGTCTTGTAGTTCTTGACCTCTTCTGCAAAACTGTATCTTATGTCAACTCTACCTAATAATTTGGTGCCAAGTGCTCCAAAGAAGGTAGGACTTGTTCCTCTTCCTAATCTTACATGGAAAGCTCATAGAGTTTCAAATTCTCTACATTCACAATTAAGTAAATGTGCATATATGGTGGTAAATTGAGTTGATACACATTATTACCTAGATTTTCCAATATCTAAAAGGGGCCAAACCTGAAAGCCATGATTTTCTTACCAAGCCCCCATAACCTCTCCTTGTTCAACTATAGCCATACTTTTTCTCCCACCTTGAATGGTTTTTCTATTATGTGCTGATCATGCTTAGACTTATACCTCTCCTGTGACTTTCGTAATGTTTCTTGTATCTTTATATGGATATTCTTGATCTTCTGTATAAATATTTTAACCCTCAAAGCATATCCTGTAAGATATTCCCTCACTCCTCATTATTTCCCATATTCAATATCCAAAGGTGAAGGTGGAAAATATCCAAAACAATTTCAAATGGTGATTTTCCTGTAGAAGTGTGGATTTATCTGTTGTAAGAATGTTTTATATAAGTAATATTTTCATCCCTAGTATTTGCATGCTTCTAGTTGTATCCCCTTAGAAGCTGTACCAAAAGTCTCGTTGAATACTTCTATCTACCCATTTGTTTTTGGATGGAATGTTGTAGATCCGTTCAACTTTGTGTCCATATTCTCCCACAATGTAGTCCATAATGCACTAAGAAATCTTGTATCCTTGTCTGAAATGATGCTCCTTAGTATCCCAAAGTGCACCCAGACCTATCAAAAGAACAAATTTGTTGATGCTTACTTGTTGATAGTATTTTTACTGGTCATCAAAACACACATCTTACTAAATATATCAACTACCATGCACATGTAGTCATGTCCCTTCGTGATTGTCGGTAAACCTCCCAAAAGTTCCATGGAAATTATTTCCCAAGGATGAATAGGTACAAGTAAGGGATTATATAGACCTTGTTTCCTGTTGCTAGGCTCGTTGGTACAACAAAGTATGCATCCTATTATGAACTTAGCTACCTGCTCTTGCATCTTGGGCCCATACACATACCTCTATAAGTTAGCCATGGTATTCCGTACACAAAAAATCCCTACAACCTTGGAGGCATGAGCCTCTCTAATCATGTGTAACTGCTCACCTTTAGGAATACACAACTTATCTAGCCTGTAGAGTAACCCATCCTGGAGATGGAAGTCAACGGTGTTTTCACCATCGTGCACATGAATATGATTCTGCAACTGCTGATACACCTCCTTGAAGTTCTCATCCTCTAAATATGCCTTTGTATGCATCATGGGTGAGTGGCTTCATGTGCATAAGATTCCGCAAAGATGTAATATTTGATGTGGTTGGCCTTGAAATAATTTCAACCAACTTGTTTGTGATGCGCTTCTTGTACTTGATCACCAAATCAAACTCTTGTAAAAACCCAATCCACTTGTAATGTCTAGTTTGTTTGAGCTTGCAAGTACTGTAACAGTTGGTGGTCTGTGTGGATTACTGTCTCATGTCCCATCATATAGTGCTTCCACTTCTTCACAACTTGTAGCATGGCATAGAGATCCTTGTCATAGGTAGGGTAATTCATAACTTCCCCATGAAAAAATTCAGAATGGTAGCATACAAGCCTTCCTCCTTGTATCAATACAACTCCCATAACATACCCACTCGCATTCTTCTCCACTTCGAAAGGTCGCTACAATTTTGGTAATGCCAAAATTGGTTATTGATTGGTATTCCTCTTTAGTTCCTCAAAAGCCCTTTGTTGACCTTTTCTCCACTAGAAACTCTTGCCACTTGCTGTAATGGTGTGGAGCAATGCTGCTATCATTAAAAATGAGTCTATGAATTTCCTCAGGTATTATGTTACCCCAATGAAACTCATAACCTCAGAAACATTAGTAGGCACCAACCATTTCATGATGGCCTCCATCTTGGAAGGATCTATCTTCAAATCTCCTCCACCAATCACATACCCCATATACACATGGGACTGTTGCACAAACTCACACTTATTGAGATTGTCTACCAGCTAGTGCTTCTTCAATGTTTCCAGCACCTACGTCAAATGTGAAATATTCTCCTCCCAGGTAGAACTATATACCAGCATATCATCCAGATAGACTGTAACAAATGAATCTATAAAAGGGTGCAATACCAACTCGTCAAGAATGGAAAATCATTCATCATTAATGAGCATAAAAGAAAGTCGAAAATTTCACTGCTAAGTGCCAACCAAGCCAAGAAATTTATCATTTCCAACAAAAATAATGTTTTATTATTTTTAATATAAAGTCAGTCTGAAGAGGATTTAATAAGAGGAAAGGCATCCCTAGATGGGTGTACTAAGAAAAATAAAAAACAATTGGAGGAGTTGTTACAAGCATACATGGATGTGTTCCGAGAGCCTAAATGGTTACCACCTAAGACAAAAGTGGAGTATGAGCCTAAAGGGTTATCAGACTCCCCATTTCCAAATATTGGTTGTACATGCAACCTATTATAGAAGCCAGTGATCAGATTGGATCAGAAAATAGGAATAATAAGAATGTAGTTAACTACAAATAGTTTACAATTTGAAGAAGCAAACATTTCAAGTAAGTGAACATTTTTTTGAAGATGAAAATTAAAACATTTTATCTATGGCTGAATTACTATAACAAATAAGTCAATGAAAATTATCAATGGCTTTTTTGTGATTACATTGAAATCAATGCATCTAGTGCAAGAAAGTAAATAAAATTAGAAACCAACATCTACACTGAAATGAATGCATCTAGTGCAAGCAATAAAATAGGATTATAAATAAACATATTCACTAAAACCAAAGCATCTAATCCAAGCAATAAAATAGGATTAGCAATAAACATCTACACCCAAATAAATTCATGTCGTGAAAGCAATCAAATAGGATTAGACATCAATATTTAAGATGAAAACAATGCATTTAGTGCAAGAAATCAAATAGGATTAGAAATCGACGGCTACACTGAAAGCAATGCATCTATTTTTGTCAAAATCCAAAATATTGATTATGGGGGATTCGATTGCTAGCAATAATAACAACTTTTCTATGTAAGATTTCACATGACACTACATGTATATATACTTCAATGTTTCCTATATATTTTCTTACTAATCTTGCAGACTATTTTTCAAGTGTTCTAAAACTATCATGATACAATATGATATGTTCATCAGAAAGTTATAAAGGATTTGTGTTCCATTAGTTGTTAAAGAGTATGTTGTTATCTACAACCTTTCATATTCTTTTGGTAATATTTTTTTTCCCTATTGATTTGCACTTGGATAGGCCACTACATGAGATGATCATTGTGCGTGGAGACTATGCTTAAAATAAAGAAATAGAGCACCTATTTAGAAACGAGTGTTAAGCAATAGCCATGCATGCTTGGAAATTTATATCATGGTCATACACTTATTCAACTATCTTGATTAGTAATTTATATTGTAGAAAAATGTCCACAAATTTTAGTTAAAATTTTATTTGATTTGGGTGATTTTTGGGTTGACTAATTTTTAGGGAATTTAAAGTGGTAATCTAGTGTAAGGAGTTCTTTCCTAAACAAAGATAACTCAACATTAATCCAAATCCTATAAATTATTATTTTATTCAAAATTATAATAAATGTATATCTATATTAATTTCATCACTTACTATATATTTCCCCATACAACACTTATTATGTTATAATGTTTTATTTTCATTTGATTTTTTCATTAAACATAAGAAGTTTACTATTACAATTTTATACGGGTGTGATGAATTCATGCCCAACTCGATGGAGGGATGTGAAGTGCCTTCCATGCACTCGATACAAATTTTTCCATTGCAAATCCTATTAATGGGATGTCTAGCACGAGGAGGCCTATAGAACAACATGGGACGTTATCTATGAGAGGATTAGTGTCTAGTTTGAATGTCAAGTTTGTAGTGTGTAGTTTGTGCTAATTATTAAGCACTAGATGAATTAAGTCACTAATTGGTTTACTACCTTTACATTTTATTCAATGAACAAAAATAAAGTGATATTCAATCAAATAAATAAGAGATAACTTCAGTGAATCAATCATTGAATTAATACCTAGTGTTTTATATGTGCCTACCTTTGTACCATAATAGTAGTGAAAGAAAAGGTGAACAAAAACCTAGAGAAAGAAGTTGTTCACAAACAAGTTGCCTTACTAGCACAAGGAATAGATGCAGTGTTTTTTGCAAAGAGTGTGATGGAGATTGTAGAGATTGTAGGGAAATGGGAGGCCACCAAGAAAAGTAACTACGAAACCCCATGTTGACAACAACCATGATAACTACTAACTACGATTACGGGGAATAGTGACATTAACTCGATCCTTTAGAAGATTTCCATTAAAATCTATTATTGTACTCCCAAATTCTCTTGGTGTTTTTCTTCTCTTCCAACTTTGAAATATTAGAGGTACATAAGACAGTTTTATAATTTCTTTAAATTGTATATTCGCATAGATGATGTCAATACTAGGACCATAGATATTCAAATATGTTCTTCATTGGAACTGATTGATTATTTCTAAATTATATGAGTGATTCTTTGTGTATAATTTTTAATTTTGTTGTCGGACATTGTCTTCTTGTGATTCTCTTCCAAGTTGTAGTTTTGGAATATGAAATTTTGTGATATTTTAATTCTTAGAAGATTCAAGGCCGCCACCTATGCTCAATTTGAATGTTTGGATATTGTGTGCTAGTAGAGCATTATGGTTTCCAAGTACAACTATAAACACATGTACATATTTTAGAGAGATGCATTATAGGAGTCAGTTGCTACTCTTGGTGCCTGCTCACTTTAGTTAGCTGGTTCCCATGCATGACGGAAGAGGATATACCCCTCACAATATAGTATGGTATAGTACAGAGTTGACACTGTGAGGCACATTCGAGGCTTAATGAAAAAACTATCAATCTTTTTGTAACACATGGGGTAGTATTTTTAGTTCTCTATAAAGTTGTGATATGAGCACTAACTCATCAAAATGTATAGATCTATCAAGAAAAATATTATGCTAGGTGAAGTTATATTCAAGAATACTGAAATCTTGATGGTGAGTATCTCATTTAATTGAAGAGGCCATTGGCTCTCATGGAAAAGTGGGCATATCACTGTTCACTTAGAACTAACTACTAATACCTTGTGCATTACTAAAAGAGTGAAAGTTGATGATCCAAGACAATTAAATACATCAACTTAAAATCAAATGAATGTGTTAAATGGTAAATAAGAATTATAATGCAAAAATGAAATATCCAAACACTCAAATTGACACTAAGTGAGTGTGGTCAATCTTTTAAGAATTAAAAAATTATGTAAAAACTCATAATTACAACTTAGGAATTAGAAAAGAATCTCAAGAATACAATGTCCATATCAAAATTACTAAGTATGCAGAAAAAAACATAGAAATGATTTGCAAATATTGAATCTACAATGACAAAGAATTATATATATATATATATCCAATGCTAACGAAGGCATATCTATCCTTTGGAAGGCATGACCGCAGTCGGGTAGCATGCTTCAGAGTCCTTGTAATCGCCTGCTCAAAATAAAAAATTATACACTCCTTGGTTTCACGATGGCGTCCTTCAAATTGAAAATTTGTGTGAGAATCATTGCGTGAGATTTCTTCTCTTGTTTTTCCTAAACTGATGAGACGTGATCACATACGAACCAACAATATGTGTTCCTATGTATATTCACTATAATAAAACAACTACCACTTCTGTAAATTAACAATTGGAGAAGTTGTTTATTTAGTGTATAATTAAAACAGAGAGAGCAGAAGTCTCCTCGTGCTTCTGTCATCTCCTCCACTCGGACTCTCTGTACAAAAGCCATTGCGGATTGCAACGGAGTGAGTCGAAGATTGAAACAACAGACATTACAACCAGTATTTAATATAAAATTAATATTAAATGAATGTTGACCAATATTGATATAGAATTAATATTAAATGAATGTTGGTAAAACCTGAGCAATAATGGTCTGCATATCCGTCGTGATAACCGACGCATCTACTGATAACGCACTACGATAAGGTGTGGATCATATGATAATTCATGTATGCTTTGATAACTCATGTATTCGATGATATGTCATGTATCCATTGATGATAAGTTGCGTATCCTCTATGATACCTCGAATAACGACCTCGTATGCCATGGCTACTCGCATATCCATTGACATCGCTCGCATAAATGGCAGACACTACTCACATATCATCGTAGTACCCCGCTTATCTTGTTGTGATAATCAACGTATTCTATAAAAAATCGCGTATGAAGTGGTGGCCGCTCACATATCGTTTGATAACTCGCATATGTGGCTATAACTCGCGCGTACCAAGTGATAATCCAATGTTCGCTAGTGATAATTAGCGTATTATGTCGCATTTGTGTTGGAATTTAATTCCAACTGCCCGCTCAGATCAACAGTTCCAACAGGATAAGGAAACAAGCGTGAATGGTCATCCACAAGGCCCCAAAAAGCATAGTGGAAAAGGCACGGAGCATGAGGTTGACAGGTTAAAGAGTGTGCAGGCTTAGAGCGCGATCACGGTCCGATCGTAGATCGATGATCTGCGGCAACATGAGTTGCCCGATGGTTAACACGGAGGGGTGCTTCCACCGTTGACCTGCCCATGAGGTGTTGACGGCAGATCAATGGTCATTATTTGCTGCGGGGCCATAGCCCCGTTGTTGTGAACTCACGGAGGAGTGCTTTCGTGATACGCCTATTAAGTGGTGTCTCCGCCCTGTGAACCACCATAGCGCCACCACTGCTACCACCAAGTAGATTGAAATCAATGCGATCTCCAAGCGGTGCCACCATAGTTATGTGGCCATCAATGCAGCTTGCCAAACGTTGAATTTTGATGTTGTGTCATAAATAGAATTCAATTGTATTAGGTTGTAATAAAAAAATTCATACAATTGGTTAAGTGAATATTTAGAGGTTAAAATTGCATTGTAAGCGTAAGTGCTCAGGGGTATTTTTTTTATGCCCGAAGGCAAAAGAAGCAGAGAGACAGAGTGGAATTTTTTTTTTGTTGTGTGTGTAATAGCAAGTAAATTTTCTTCTTGGGAATCTAGAACTATATTTTGAAGATCTTCATTTTTGTAACAGAGTTTATTTTAATGAAATAGAAGTCTACAATTTAATCTTTGAGATTAAATCTCTGTGTTGTACAAGAGGAATTTTTTTTATTCCTCTGTCTGTATGTTAAAGAATTTGTCCAGAAAATTCCAACATGGTGTCAGAGCCTATCTAGGTGCTCAGTGAACGAAGCAAGTGATCGCTCTTCACTGTAGAAGCTGAAAGAAGGTTATTGAAGCATTTTTTTTCTCCAGAAGGGAAGGTTTCTATTTTTTTTTCTTACACAGTCAAGGAAATTGTCTGGTTTGCACAGTTACAATGGCAGTAGTAGGAACGAGCCTGACGAATCCTCAACTTCCACAGTTTAATGAGAAAAACCATGATTATTGGGAAATCACGATGAGAGCTATGTTTGCTTCATAGGACATATGGGAGCTAGTTGAGAATGGCTACCCAGAACCAACAGATGCACCAGCGTTGGCTGCTTTGACAGCAACAAAAAGATAATAGGAAGAAGGACTCCAAAGCCCTCTTCTATCTCTTTCAGTCAGTACATGAGAGTATTTTCCCAAGGATTGAAGCAGCAACAAAGTCTAAAGAGGCATGGGATATTCTCAAGACAGCCTATTAAGGCATGGAGAAGGTGAAGACAACAAAGTTGCAAATGTTGAGAAGAGATTTTGAAACTCTCTGTATGAAAAAGTCTGAAAATATAGAATCATTTTTCACTCATATTATTTGGTTGGTTGCCCAGATAAGGTATTATGGAGAGACATTTGAAGACGAGAATAGTGGAGAAAATCTTGAGAAGTTTACCCTTAATATTTGATGACATAGTAGTGGAAATAGAAGAGACAAAGTATCTCTCACAATTTTCAGTGGATGAGCTGAGTGCATCCCTGATGTCTCATGAACACACACTGAACATAGGATCAGATTCCTCATTAGAAAAAGCTTTCAAGACTCAAATGTCTGTTGGCTGAAGAAGAGGTCAAGGCAGAGCAAACAACAGAGGAAGAGGCAGAAGCAAAAACAGAGGAAGAAATAGCACTGCGATATCAAGTGGAAGGAGTAGCAATCAGAACCAGAACGAAGTCTCAAGCCAACATCAAGCTAATGGAAAAAGGTATGATAAATCCCAAATCCAGTGTCATTATTTCAAGAAATATGGGCACTATGCCAATGAATGTAGGAAAAATAAAAATGACATGAATAATAGGAAGAAGGTTAATTTTAAAAAGGAAGATAAGAACCAGAAGAATGTGTTGTTAACATGTAATATAGTGCAAGATAAACAAGATTATGTATGGTTATTAGACTCAGGTTGTAGTAACCACATGACTGGAAACATAACAATGTTTTCCAATCTTGATGAAGATGTTAAATCTGAGGTAACAATAGGAACTAATAATAAGATCTCTGTCAAGGGAAAATACGGAGTCAGTATCCTGGCAAGAAATAGAGAACAAAAGTTTGTGCCAGATGTATATTATGTACCTGGCTTGAAATTTAATCTTTTGAGCATTGGACAACTCATTGACAAGGG
The DNA here is from genome assembly GCA_034641835.2 of Pinus albicaulis. Classification (NCBI taxonomy): domain Eukaryota; kingdom Viridiplantae; phylum Streptophyta; class Pinopsida; order Pinales; family Pinaceae; genus Pinus; species Pinus albicaulis. The sequence continues at coordinate 804,916,953 of CM076573.1, read as the reverse complement.
CTACAATGTATTTTTAAAAGATGAAGTGTTAAAAATCATGGACATACTTCCAAGAAAGAAAGTCATTACAAAGATGCAGATGACAAGCAATAGAATGTTTCTTCTAAAGCTCAGAGCTAACTTGAAGGAAGGAAGAAATGTAGCGGTTGTAACACAAGAGGTCTTTCAAGAGGAAGTGAAAGATGAAAATTGATTATGGCACTTGAGATTCAGACATCTCAATTTTAGAGGCCTAAACTTGTTGCACAGAAAGGGAATGGTAAAAGGATTACCACTGATTGAGAAACTAGACAGCCTTTGTGAAGGATGCATCTTAGGCAAACAACACGGAGAAAGCTTTCCAGTAGGGAAGAGTATAAGGGAAAAGACACCCTTAGAAATTTTCCACTCAGATTTGTATGGATCAATGCAAATGCCATCTTTGACTAGAAAAAAATATGTTTTGACATTCATAGATGATTACACTAGAAAGACATGGGTGTATTTCTTGAATCAAAAGAGTGAAGTGTTTGAGAATTTCCACCACTTCAAAACTCTTGTTGAGAAGCAAAGTGGAAACTACATCAAAGTGCTGAGAACTGACAGAGGTGGAGAATACATCTCCAATGAGTTTCTACGTTTCTACAGAGAGAACGGCATACACAAGCAGTTTACCACAAGGTACACACCTCAGCAAAATGGTGTTGCTGAAAGGAAAAACCGAACCATCATGGACATGGTCAAAAGTATGTTAAAGGAAGAACATTTGTCAAATGAGTATTGGGCTGAAGTTGTAAATTGTGCAGTGTACATCTTGAATAGATACCCAACCAAAGCTGTCATGAACAAAGTTCCTAAAGAACCGTGGAGCGGCATAAGGCAGTTGTCACCCATATGAAAGTTTTTGGATGTGTGGCTTATGCACACATTCCGGATCAGCTAAGAAAGAAATTGGACAGTAAGGAGGATAAATTTATCTTTTTTGGATATAGTGATGAGTCCAAAACATACAAACTCTATAATCCATCCACCAAGAAAGCTATAATAAACAAAGATGTGCAGTTTATTGAAGAATAATCTTGGGATGGAAGCTTAGAGAAAATGGTGAATGTGAAGTCATGTGTGTCTCACGAAGAAGAAGAGAAAGGGATAGCAGCAAATAATCCCTCCACGGTGGCTCCTCCTCCACCATCACAAACAAAACAAACCACACCACAAGCTATAAATAGAACAACCTTGAGAAATCAAGGAAGTGCTTCTTCAAGCACACCACAGGGAACTGAAACTCCATCAAGTTCAAGTGGAACTCCAAGTACAACAAGAAGACCGAGATTCAGAAATCTGAGTAAGATTTATGAACAAGAAGAGGTAAATGATAATGCCGATTTGAACTCTTTATTTGCTTTGTATTGTCATGTTTATGACCCAATTCATTTTGAAGATGTCGTAAAAGAATAAAAATGGGTTGAAGCAATTAATGAAAAAGTTGATGCAATAGAGAAGTGTAATACATGGGATTTAGTAGACCTCCCTAAAGGTAAAGAAGTCATTGGAGTAAAATGGGTCTATAGGACCAAGAGCAATGTTGAAGGCAATATTGAAAGGCACAAAGCAAGACTTGTTGTCAAAGGCTACAAACAACAATAAGGAAGAGACTATGAAGAAACTTTTTCACCAGTTGCAAGGATGGAAATAGTGAGAACAATGTTGTCTATTGCATCACAACAAAAATGGAAGGTTTACCAAATGGATGTGAAATCTCCATTCCTGAATGGAGTGTTGAAATAAGAGGTATATGTTGAACAACCTCCAGGCTATGAAATTGAAGGCCAAGAGCACAAAGTATGCAAGCTGAAGAAAGCTCTTTATGGGCTGAAGCAAGCACCAAGAGCATGGTAGAACAGGATAGATGCTTACCTGATTGAAAATGGATTTGAAAAATGTGATGGAGAACCCACACTCTACATAAAAGAAAATAACGGTAAGATTCTTATTGTTGTTTTATATCGAGATGATTTAATCTTTACTCGTAATGATGTTTCTCTTATTGTTGATTTTAAAGCAGTCATGAAGAGTGAATTTGAAATGACTGATTTGGGTTTCTTGAGATATTTTCTTGGAATAGAGTAGAGCAAAGTGAAAATGGTATTTTCATTTCCCAAGTAAAATATGTTGAAGAAGTGTTGAAAAGATTCAACATACAGAACAACAAACAAATTGTAACTCCAACCATCATGGGGTTAAAATTGAGCAAAGAAGACAGCAACAAGGATTTTGATCCAAAATTGTATAAAAGCATAGTTGGCAATCTGATGTATTTGACTGCAACTAAGCCGGATATTATGCACATTGTAATTTTAATATCCAGATTTATTGAAAGACCGAAAAAAACTCATTGGAAGGCAGCCAAGAAAATTCTCAGGCATGTGAATGGAACGAAGGGGTATGGTATTTTCTACTCCTCATCTGAAAATTTTAAATTGACTGGTTACATTGACAGTGATTGGGCTGGAAGTGTAGATGACAGGAAGAGCACATCTAGATATGTGTTTCATTTGGGATAGGGAGCCATTTCATGGGCTTCCAAGAAGCAACCAGTAGTTGCTTTATCAACAACAAAGGAAGAATATGTGGCAGCATGCCAAAGAGTATGGCTAAGAAGAATACTCAGAGATTTGTGTCATGAACAGGAAAAAGGCACAATTTTTTATTGTGACAATAGCTCAGCTATAACATTGTCAAAGAATTTTGTGTTTCATAAAAGAACGAAACACATAGATACCAAGTTTCATTTTATACATGAACTGGTTAATAATGGTGAGATTGTTTTGCAACACTGTAGAATAGCAGAGCAATTAGCTAATATTTTGTACAAAGCCATTAATGTAGAAAAATTTTAATTATTTCATAAAATGCATGGGTATGCAGAAAAACCCTGTAGTTGGAATTAAGGGAGAGTGTTGGAATTTAATTCCAACTACCCACTCAGATCAACAGTTCCAGCAAGATAAGGGAACAGGCATGAATGGTCATCCACGAGGCCCCAAAAAGCATAGTGGAAAAGGCACGGAGCATGAGGTTGATAGGTTAAAGAGCGCACATGCTCGGAGTGCAATCACCATTTGATCGTAGATCGACGATCTGCGGCAGCATGAGTCACCCGATGGTTAACACGGAGGGGTGCCTCCACTGTTGACCCGCCCATCGGGCATTGACGGCAGATCAACGGTCATGATCTGCTGCGGGGGCACAACCCCATTGTTGTGAACTCACAGAGCACTGCCTCTGCGATACGCCTGTTAAGTGGTGTCTCCGCCCTGCAAACCACTGTAGCACCACCACTGCCGCCACCAAGCAGATTGACATCAATGCCATCTCCAAGTGGTGCCGCCATAGTTATGTGGCCATCAATGCAGCTTGCCAAATGTTGAATTTTGATGTTGTGTTATAAATAGCATTCAATTGTACTAGGTTGTAATAAAAAATTCATACAGTGGGTTAAGTGAATTTTTAGAGGTTAAAATTGCATTGTAAGCGTAAGTGCTAAGAAGTATTTTTTTTTATGCCATAAAGCAAAAGAAGTAGAGAGACAAAGTGGATTTTTTTTTTCTGTGTAATTTTTTTTTTTGTGAATCCATAACTGTGTTCTGAAGATCTTCATTTTTGTAACAGAGTTTATTTTAATGAAATAGATGTCTGCAATTTAATCTTTGAGATTAAATCTGAATATCTTCATTTTTGTAACAGAGTTTATTTTAATGAAATAGATGTCTGCAATTTAATCTTTGAGATTAAATCTCTCTAAGAGGAATTTTTTTGTCCAGAAAATTCCAACAATTTGAAGTGGTAATAGGTTGCATTTTCTTTGAGAACTCGCGTATCTGGCGATAAACCGCACATATCAAGTGATAATAACATGTTGGTTGCTGATAATTCGCGTATTGGGGTCCGTTAAGTCGCATACCGAGGACTGTAATCAGCATATTGGGGTGTGAGAACTCGCATATCCAGCACTGGTAATCTGCATATGGTGCAGTTAAAACTCGCATAGTCGGCGTCATAACTCACAAATTCGGGGCAGAGAACTGATAATCTTCTTCTCTTAGACAAGTTTCCGTCTAACAACGGCGAGGGCAGAATCGCGGCGCCGCTTCAATGATCTGCCGAAGAGGTAGCCCACATGTCTTCGTTGTCATAATGTTAGGTGCTGCTGTTGGGGAAAAACACATGTACTTCTGAATCTTCAAAGCAATTCAATTGATCTGTGAAAATTTTGGGTCCCCAAATTTTTCAAGAAAAATCAGTCCGAGCGTTTGATGAGATTTTGATTTTGTAGTAATTGTTTTTTCTGTCCCATGAGGTTTATAAGGATGCCCTTTGGCTTAGATTCATTTCCATGTTCTGAAATCAGCGTTATCTTGTTTTGAATTTTGAGTTCAAGTTATAGGAAAGATGTCTTAATTACTCAGTGAGTACAATTAAAAAAAAACCATGTATCAGCACATTTTGTGTTGTTAAGAAGTATGGAAGAAAGACAATGTAAGAGTGGAGACCAATGGCACAGGGACTCTAACATTAAGTGGGCAAAGACGATTCCATGAAATGGGAATGGTGGGAAGAAAATGACACAAAAGCGATGGGGCATTGTACATCTTTTTGCCCAAATTAAAACCCGGGACGAATCAACGTTTTGGGATAGAGTAAGCGACAATAAGAACAAGCACAAGAACAAGAAGCAGTTCTTACAGATGATGAAGTAGTGGCTCTTTTATTGTTGGAGGTTTTAAACAAGTTAAACACTATATCCAGGTACTGTCTTATCTTATTAAATAATTAATTTCCCTTTGTTCTACATTTACATGCAAAATTGGATTATTTAAGTATGAGTTTACATATAAAAATCCTTTCGTCTACAATTCTGAGCTCTTTCTCTTTCCCACATTTCCATTTCAATAGGGGACGGAGTTCAAAGTATCTGTCAGCTGGAGTGTTTCGGTCTTATGTAGTGTTTTGCACTTTTTCTTTTACCCATCGGTAATAGAATAGTTGGTAGTATTTTTTGTTTCAATTTGGTAAAAAAAATTAAAAAATAGGCAATTGGAGTGTTTGAATTGTATTTTTTTAGTAAAAAAGATTCAGCATCATTATCAAAAATCCTTAAAACACCTAAAATACTGAAATTTAATAATTATAATTCAAATTTTCAAAAAATATTACCTAAATTTTTGACAATCTGACCAAAATTTCTGAATTAGGTTTTTTTAAGACAACGGCCATAAAAGAAGGACTTGCATTTTTCGGTTCGCTTTGAAGTAAAAAAACCCATGAAAAACATGGTATAGAACGCTCACAATCCAACCTTCTAAAATTATATCTATTTATTGCGGCGCACATGTAAGTTGTAGGAGATTTTAAAAATAAAATAAAATTTTATTATATGGTCTCCGTTTAAGAATATATTACATAATTATTGCTGTGTTTTAAGTATCAGAATTTGATTTTAATGATTTATTAGTTAAAACTTATTTTTTTTAATGATTTATTAGTTAAAACTTATTTTTCTTTATTATAATTCTATGATAAAGTATAATGTGTATTATTTTTAATTTTTTAAGTGATGCAGTGACGAAGTTTAGTTTTCTAGGTAAATTTGTAACAAAATTATTAATGGAGTGTTTTTTTTTTCAAAAATATATTGTATTGTTTTTATTTATTTTTTTAAGTAATGCAGTGACGCAGTTTAGTTTTCAAAGTAAATTTGTAACAAAATTATTAATGGAGTGTTTTTTTTTTCAAAAATATATTGTATTATTTTTATTTTTATTTTTAAGTAATGCAGTGACGAAGTTAGTTTTCTAGGTAAATTTGTAACAAAATTATTAATGCAGTGTTTTTTTTTTTCAAAAAAATATTTCTTAAATGTTTATTATTTTTATTTTTTATTTTTATTATTATAAAATATTAAAATATAATTTTTTATACATATAATATTTATAAGAAATAAAATTAGTCATGTATAATTAAGTTGTTATTTTTTATTTATTGAATATTAATATAGATGTATTTTTAACTTTGTGTTCATTGAAAATTTTCTTAAGTTTTACAGTTAATGAAAGATTTGTATTTATAAAAATTTAATCAATTTACATGTTTGGAACATTGGAAGTTAATATTAATTTTGTTGAATTTGAAGATAAAAATAAGTTGTAATTTTTTTATTTTATTTCAAAAATTATAAAAATAACAAAACATTTTGATGGTATAACACATGCCCACAAATATTAATCATATTTCAGAGATTCAAAGTAGATGATTAAAATATATTTATATATATATATATAATATTTATAAGGAATAAAATTTATTATGTATAATGAACTTGTTATTTTTTATTTACTGAATATTAACATAGATGTATTTTTAACTTTGTGTTTATTGAAATTTTTTTTTAAAATTTATAGTTAATGAAAGATTTGTATTTGTAAATATTTAATCAATTTACATGCTTGGAACCTTGGAAGTTAACATCTTTTCTTCTTTTTTTGAATTTGAAGAAAAAATAAATTGCAAATTTTTTATTTTATTTCAAAATTTTTGAAAATAACAAAACATTTTGATTTTATAACACATGCCCAGAAATATTATTCATATTTCAGAGATTAAAAAAAGATGATTAAAATATATATATATTATCCATATAATATTTATAAGGAATAAAATTTGTTATGTATAATTAAGTTGTTATTTTTTATTCACTGAATATTAATATAACGTATTTTTAACTTCGTGTTTATTGAAAATTTTCTTAAGTTTTACAATTAATGAAAGCTTATATTTAATCAATCTACATGCTTGGAACATTGGAAGTTAAAATTAATTTTTGTTGGATTTGAAAATAAAAATATATTGTAAAATTTTTATTTTATTTTAAAAATTTTGAAAATAACAAAACAATTTGATTGTATAACACATGCCCAGAAATATTACCCATATTTCAGAGATTCAAAGTAGATGATTAAATATATTTTTTTATACATAATAATTATAAGGAATAAAATTTGCTATGTATAATTAAGTGGTTATTTTTTATTTACTGAATATTAACATAGATGTATTTTTAACTCCATGTTTATTGAAAAAATTCTTTTAGTTTTACAATTAATGAAAGATTTATATTGGTAAAGATTTAATCAATCTACATGCTTGGAATATTGGAAGTTAACATTAATTTTTGTTGGATTTAAAGAAAAAATATGTCGTAGATTTTTTATTTTATTTCAAAAATTTTGAAAATAACAAAACATTTTGATTGTATAACACATACCTTGAAATATTAAACATATTTAAGAGATTCAATGTAGATGGTTAAAATATTTTTTTATACATATAGTATTTATAAGGAATAAAATTTGTTACGTATAGTTCAGTTGTTATTTTTTATTTATTGGATATTAACATAGATGTATTTTTAACATCGTGTTTATGGAAAATTTTCTTTAAGTTATAAAGTTAATGAAATATTTGTATTTTTAAAGATTTAATCACTCTACATGCTTGGAACATCTGAAGTTAACATTAATTTTTGTTGGATTTGAAGATAAAAATAAGCTGTAAATTTTTTATTTTATTTCGAAAAATTTGAAAATAACAAAACATTTTGATTATATAACACAAGCCTAGAAATATTAATCATATTTTAGAGGTTCAAAGTAGATGATTGGAATATAAATTTTTTTAGAGGTTCAAAGTAGATGATTAAAATATACATTTTTATACATATAATATTTATAAGGAATAAAATTTGTTATGTATAATTAAGTTGTTATTTTTTATTTACTGAATATTAAAATAGATGTATTTTTAGCTTGTGTTTACTAAAAATTTTCTTTAAATTTTACAGTTAATGAAAGATTTGTATTTGTAAATATTTAATCAATCTACTTGCTTGGAACATTGGATGTTAACATTAATTTGATGCAGGAGCATCTAGCTCAGGGTAAACAGAAGGATAGGTGTTTTTCTTATGGGTTACGTTTGATTTGTTGACAGGTCATTGAACTCGAGTCTTTATTTTTTTTATTTTAGGAATTCCATCATTAGGGCCTAATAGACAATTTAGTTCTGTAGTTTTCACTTTAAAGTTTTCTTTTAATTTGTATTTACAAATCATTCTTAGATTAAAAGAACAAAAGTCAAGAATGTAACTATAATAAACTGTCAAGATAGTTTCAAACCCAAATCTATTTCATACAGTGATACAAAAGGAAGAAAAAAAATACATTCTGAATGTTGATTTCCATCACACATAGAGAAAAAGAATAATAAAACAAATAGAGATTTTGTTTCAAAGAAACCATCTGAGATTAAATTGCAGCCAAATATTGTTATACTATTTTTTTCTATCTATTATTTACTGTTTCATTCAGGGTAAATAGAATAAAAGCGCAACTGTAACTAAGGCATGCAGGAGCAGCTTACAACGTAGGCATCAGAGAAATCATAGTAAACGATGAGTTGAAAGCATAAGATCTCGGGCGAGTTCATACAAGAGAGAGAACTTTGCAAACACTCACAAATTAACAAACATTACAACCATTGATGGATTGTAGATTTCTGTGGTGTCGATTTTTAGAATCAGAGTTCAGAATCTCCACATTTCTCATTTTTCAGTCTACGTTTCGGGTCTAAAGCAAGACCCATCATTATAACCATTCCTAGGTATCACAAATTTAATTTCATATTGGAAGAGTTTAATAAGAACATTTCCATTGATTATAAATATAAATGTCTTTGCTGAAGAGTCCCGAAGGACTATAAACAAGAAGTATTACATATCAAAGTTACAGATAGGGGTTTTCGAAACCCAGAACTAACAATGTCTTAAACATAAGACAAGCTAACCAATAGATAAGCAGAAATAGAACAAGAGATTGAACACAGAATCATTTTACAAACCCTGGTATTTTCGCATAAGAAGAGACTTTGACAACATATTTAATACAATAGAACTACAACAAGAAATGAGGAATGGAAGCCCTGTTCTACCACCAGATAAACCACAAAATCTCAGAGACAAAAAAAAGGAGGCGACCCTACCCATTTAATTTTAGGGTCGATAACTGTGAGAACCAGAATGTTTCGAGCGGTCGAAATCTGTAACCACCTGTAGAGGAACAAAGACTTCAAGGGTTAGTGCTCAGACGTGTCATAAGTAGAGTATTGAGATTAAAACAATCGAAAGTAAGAGAGTTGCAGAGTGTAGTTTACTTGGGCAAAGAAACACCGAACAAAAGTGAAGATTTGGTCGAAAAATCCACAAGGGCCTGCTCACGAGGAGCAAAGACATTAGAGTTCAATAAAAACAATGAAAACACTGAACCATGGATGCTTAACTTATCTTCGAAGGATGAGTTGAACTGAGGCAAAAGTCGAAAGAAACCCCTGGAGATTTTTGACCTGTAAGTGCCAGAAAGAATCAGTTAAAAACACCAGTAAATTGGAGGCAGAGCTCAAAACAAGTACCGGACCGAAAAACATACAGAGGCAAATAAATAATGAAATCATAAGATTACCATCTTGCGGAGAATTGTTGAATTCCATTAAAATAATTTGGCAAGAACCTTGCCACAGAGGCAAAGTGAAAGAGCCGAATAAAGCACTATATTGGTAGAAAAAACACAGAGAAAAACCCTCACAATATCGGAACACACAGAGTGAAACCCTCACAAATTCGAACAAGTGAAAATGAAGGACGACTGAGTGGTGTTAGGGTTTGAGAATAGCACGAGAGAGCGAACTTCGAGAAGCCGGGATAGATGTCAAGTTCGTGCCAGCTCACAAGCACGAGTGAGAATAAATAGACATTGATTGCAATTAAACCAACCAATCTGCTGTCGTATCATACGAATACCACAATTATTGAAACATTAATTTCATAATTATCAAATCTGTAATGTGTATGTGATATAGCCAATCATATAATATAAACTTGTGACTTGTATTAAATTTCATTTCAATAGTTTGAGTGCAAATTTAGTGGTAAGGGCTGGGCCCATCATAATTTTTGTTGGATTTGAAGATAGAAATAAGTTGTAAATTTTTTATTTTATTTCAAAAATTTTGAAAATAACAAATAATTTTGATTGTATAACACATGCCCAGAAATGTTAATCATATTTCAAAGATTCAAAGTAGATTATTAAAATAGATTTTTTTATAAATATAATATTTATAAGGAATAGTTTTTTTTTTTTTTTTTATATGTATAATTAAGTTGTTATTTTTGATTTACTGAATATTAACATAGATGTAATTTTAACTTTGTGTTTATTGAAAATTTTCTTTAAGTTTTACAGTTAATGAAAGATTTGTATTTTTAAAGATTTAATCAATCTACATGGTTGGAACATTGGAAGTTAACATTAATTTTTGTTGGATTTGAAGATAAAAATAAGTTGTAAATTTTTTATTTTATTTCAAAATTTTTGAAAATAACAAAACATTTTGATTATATAATACATGCCCAGAAATATTATTAATCATATTTCAGAGATTCAAAGTAGATGATTATAATATATTTTTTTATACATATAATATTTATAAGGAATAATTTTTTTTATTTTTTTATTTTTTTTAATTATGTATAATTGAGTTGGTATTTTTAATTTACTGAATATCAACAAAGATATATTTTTAACTTCTTGTGTATAGAAAATTTTCTTAAGTTTTACAGTTAATGAAATATTTGTATTGGTAAAGATTTAACCAATCTACATGCTTGGAACATTGGAAGTTAACATTATTTTTTGTTGGATTTGAAGATAAAAATAAGTTGTAAATTTTTTATTTTATTTCAAAAATTTTGAAAATATAAAGACATTTTGATTGTATAATTATATTTCAGAGATTCAAAGTAGATGATTAAAATATATTTTTTATACATATAATATTTATAAGGAATAAAATTTGTTAGGTATAATTAAGTTCTTATTTTTTAAATATTGAATATTGACATAGATGTATTTTTAACTTCGTGTTTATTGAAAATTTTCTTTAAATTTTACAGTTAATGAAGGATTTGTATTTGTAAATATTTTATCAATCTACATGCTTGGAACATTGGAAGTTAACATTAATTTTTGTTAGATTTGAAGATAAAAATAAGTCGTAAATTTTTTTATTTTATTTCAAAAAAAATTTAAATAACACAACATTTTGATTGTATAACACATGCCCAAAAATATTAATCATATTTCAAAGATTCAAAGTAGATGGGTAGAAGTTTATTTTAAAAGTTTCAAATAGAATTACACTTTATTAATTTTATTCATAAAACTAAAAGATAATTCAATATTTTAAGAACCTTTGTATTTTATTTTTACCAAACTATCATAGCAGAGAATAATTAGTGCCATGTAGAGTATTTATGCTAAATTTTTTAGATATGAATATATTTTAATTATTTTATTACAAAATACTAAAAATAATGAGTTTTAATATTTCTGAGAAATGTTGCACTAACATTTTTGTTGGGATCACAAATTCCCTCTAATAATTAGTATGAGGTTTAGGTTCTTCTTCAACACCTAATAATAGCTTATAAACAAAGTATACCTAGCCAATGTCCTTAACTCTTGGTAAAGAAAAGATCACCCAAAGAAATTATTGTAAAGGGTATCCTAATAATTATGAATTATTTATTGTTTTGATTATTTAGGCTTGACCTATTGTAACATACATTGATAAGCTCACGTGGGAATGCAAGGAGTTAGCTTAGTATACGAATAGTAAGTTGCTTAACCATTAATAACCTTTATTGTTGTACATTAACATATAATTGTATGATGTAACCTTGCATTCATTTTGTAATTCATGTAGTCATCACTTACTTGACATTATGAACATCACCACAAGAAAGGAATCAACATCGTCAATTTGACACAATAATCAATCACATCATTAAACACCCATATACCCTGGGAACCCCGTAGGGTGAAAACAAAAAAAAAATTAATTTTATTATTAAACGCTCTTAGGGTGTTCAACCCTCACTCAATGGATTATAAGGGAGACCATCCCTTAACCATTGTTATAAATTTTATAATGAAATATACAAATATCTAGCTTTAAGCCATTACAATCATTAAGATAGCATTTACCCACTAGTCTTCATATCTTGATATCTTGGTGGCAAGGATGTACCTACAACGTACCAACGCACAATGGACCATCCTGCAGCTCGCACTCATCTGCATGAACCATCACACCCATCCACATGAACCATCAATCATTTACCTGCCACCATGTTAAGCATAATATTTCCTTTTCATAATTCACCATCGCTTCCTGTTATCGATATCATTAACAAGCTTTTATAGCATGATTAGATAAAGTATCAATCAATCAATAATCAATCTTTAAGCGATCCTTTAACACTTATTCATGTGCATATATGAAATGTGAATACAATATCAGAACATGCTTTATTCTAACATCACTACCTTAGTGTAAGAAAGTAATTATCAATTCATGTCAAGATAATCCCCACATTATTATGACACTTCTCGCACACGCTCACATTCATATAGGACAATTCACTACAATTGTCGAGGAATTCCTTTAATGGAAAATGAGAAAATGTGCATCCGAGTTAGTTAAAATTTAACAAAAGAACCAGCCCTTCAGCTATTTCTATTTGAGCATGAAAACATAATAAAGCTAGCACGTTGAATGTTGCTCCTATGCATACAATGCATAAAGTTTCTTAAATTAATTTTCCAATAGAATACTTAAAATAATAGAGCATGTAACACATGTTTCCTTTTCGAGGAAATATAACATAATAGGCATGCAAAACACTGTATTTTTCCATAAAACTAATAAAATAAATCACAAGAATACATGCCTTATTCTCAAAATATTATACCAACATTACCCATATATGTATTTCATGGAAACCAAAACATTAATTTATTTTTTGTATATGTAATTCATCTTCTTTTCCAAAGAATCTTTTCCAATGTACGATAACAAAACATGTTATCATTTCCCACATACAAATCTATATTATTTCCAATGAAATATAATACAAATATTGCATGAATATACATGATCTTATTCCAAAATAAAGCTAACATAAACTAACATAACAGTTTTGTTAGCATAAAGGTACTCACATATTTTTCCTAAAGATTAAGATAGCTCAGTATTTCTTTTATCCATTGAAAGAACATACCTCTATAACACAATGGCTATTCTTGGTGCATGCAAGAGCTTATCATAATAACCATTCTTTAAAGTAGGAAACACATTATTCCCTTCTTAGAATTATACGATCATTAACTATTCTTTTTATGTAAACAAATGCATACTTCACTTGCATCATGAAGTTATCATAACCTATTTTTGTTGTCTTTATACTTGAAAGCTTCTTATGCTTTTATTTCAATAATTTATCATAGATAACCTTATTTTATGCATAAAACTAGGAAACAATACGAAGGTTAGCTACACCCAAATCAAGAAGTCAACATGCACGCTTTTCAAGAAGTTATTCTTTCCAAGTAAGAACAACATATATAAAACAAGATAGTATTTTCCCAAGTAGAAATTATTCTTTTCACACAACCTTCAACATGATCTTTCCCATAGAAACAATTATGTGAAACTATTATGGCTTCTTCATGACTATATATTCAAGAATTATCTATTTAATATATATTCACTTTCAAGAAAATAACTTGGATTTCGTTATCATTTCATGCACATGTACCAAAGCCCTTTCAAAATACAACAAGCATCCTATATTTTTACATAAGATATATATATATATATATATATATATATATATATATATATAGAAAAGCTAAATTACTCATCTTTTACTATGCTTAAGCTATATAATGAATTTAATATGAATCTTTTTCAACACCATAATGATGTTTGTATGCAAACTATTCTTTCAAGAAAATAATGATAAGAATACTTATCTCTTGAAACACATTGGTGAAATCTGGATTAGAGATGCGTTGCCTTCCTTCAATGTATCCAACTTTTCTTCATGGTTTCCATACTCTATTGATTTGGAGATAAGCATACAATGAACGAGAGGTTCAAGGTAGGAAATACAATTCTCATGTCTGGTAGATTTCAAGGGAGGGTAAAATAAAATTTACAGAAATAGGCTATCATCTCTCAAGAAAGATTGATTTCCAACCACTTTCTCACTAATTTCACTAAGTAAAGGTCTTTGATCAATGAGTTCGTCCATTGAGGAAACACTGACCTCTTCATCGACTGCTTTACCAACTTTCCTTATAACCAAAAGGAAGATTCTTACTCATTGTTCTTCATTGGTAGATTCTGCAGGAAAGGAGCTTGGAACGAAACCAAATTCTCATGGTTTGTCCAGCTTGGAAAAACATCACTTTACATTGTTGCTCTACTATTGTATGCATTAAGCTAATAAAATATTTCCATCCCCACACCTAAATACCTCTCCAAAGATCTTAAGTAAATAACAAATATTAAGATTGTTATCAAGAATTCGTTTCCGACAGATTCTTGATTAAACAGTTAAAATTTAAAATTTATTTACCATAAGTAAATACATAATATTGAGTAGGTATGTTACACCTATATATTATTTTTATTTTAGATATTCATTTCATTAAAATTCTACCATTGATTAACTATTTTCATATTAAAACTTATATTCTAACAATTATTTCCTTATATTAAAGTAATAATTTTCTTAACTCAATATTATCAACTATATTGAAATAATTATTTCTTTATATTAAAATATTATAATGGCTAATCACATTAAATAATTCCAAACTATAAACAAAACTCTGATAATATAATTTGTAACATCCCTAAAAAAAAATAATAACCATGTAACTTATAAGTAAATATCACATTACTATTTTTTTTAACTGTTTTATAAAGATTTAGTTTAATGGAAAACAAATTCTTGATAACGACTGGGTAGTCTTTATTTACTAGGTATGAACATGGGAAAGGGAGCAATCGAAGGATGAAATAGAGAAGTGAGAATGAAGTGAAGGATGCGATGGCCGAGGGGAAGGCCGCGTCTACAAGAATTGCTCTGGCAGGAATTCGTTGGCTGATATGTGCCTTTGCGTGTCTCTCTTGCAAAACTCCATAATAAATTGTTATTATTTGTCATCATAGTAGCAATATCTTCGTCGATTGTTTTATTCCCTGATGAGGAAAGCATTGAATACCGCGTGTAGGTTTTCATAGCAGTGAAAGGGACTACAAGTAATAGTGAGATCACAACAGTGAAAGAGACTATACGTAACAGGAGATTATATGTAATAGTCAGAGCTGACCATTTTTATACAAGAAATATTTGCTGCCAAGAACTCATGTTTTGGAAAGATAAGTTTTCCTATTAATTGTATTGAAATTTTACATAGTTATCTTTATTTATATCGATAGTGGATTCACTCACACTATGTTTTTTTGGAAGAGTTAAGTTTAATTCGTTTTCTGGAAAAGAATTCTATTAACTTTTTATAAAGAAAATATATCTATCTTACTGTTATCTATCTATAACAGTAAGAGATAAATTACGCTTAGCTTGTCTTTATATAAATACATACAGCAGTAAAAGATATTGATATTAGTGAATTACCAATTGTTCTTATATGATATACCTTGGTAAAAGATTATTAGAAAATAGAAATAATACTAATGATCTTTCTCATACTTCTTGAGATAAGTTACATATACCAATAAAATGGTATTTCTTTAGTTTATTGGGATATGATTGAAACAAATTCACTGTTGACTATTTTCGAAAGAATATATTTATGTTGAGAGTAGAAGATAAGTCCATTGTGTTAATTCCTTTGCAAGGGTTTGCAAAGGTTACATGTTAACTTTGCTATTATTTTAAAAAATGTCTATCTAGCTCTTATGCCCAAAACAAGGGTTAGTCTTGGTAATTACTTTAAAAAGCATTTTCTTGAATATGTTAAAGAAGGTAACTCTTTAATATGCATATTTATATAATATTGTATAACAAGAAAATAGAATATGCATGCTCTTTATTTTAAAAGATATTTTCTTGAATAGATTAAAGAGGGTAGCTCTTTAATATAAATATTTGCATAATATTGTATAAGAAAGAAAATAGAAGATGCATGATCTTTATTTTTTAAAAGGGATTTTGTACTCATTTAGTTTAGGAAATGAGAACAAATCCAAGGTATTTTCTTGAGAATGAATATAGAGGGTAACTCTTTGAAATATTTTCATGTGTAGTGAAGAAGAAAAGAGAATTTTCTCACATTAATATTCTATACATTAACCATGTTGTAAATAATAATTATTTAATAAATCCATGGATAGCTTACCATGGTATTGGTAAAGATTAATTAATAAATCCATGGATAGTTTCATAAATCCAAGAATAGTTTACCATGGTATTGGTAAAGATTAATTAATAAATCCATGGGTAGATTACCATAGTGTTTGTAAATATCAGTTATTCATAAATCCATGAATAGATTACCATGGTGTTGGTAAAGATTAGTTATTTAATAAATCCTTGGATAAGGAACTATTTAGTTATATTTATTTAGATGAAAAAACTGTGTGATTACTTTTATATTATCATGATTATGATGTTAATCCATTTTGGAAGAAGATCCTGCATAGGCATGCAATATATGTATTAACTTTCATTGGAAATAATATACATGTTTGTAGGTGCGAAAGATAGCATGTTGTGTTAAACTACATTGGAAATGATTGTTAGTATAATATTTGAAAAAGAAGACATGTATTTATATTCTTATTTGCATAGTTTTACAAAAATAAAACATATGTTTACATGCTCTCTAGCATTGATATTTCTTCTGGGAAGACTCATGAAGGAAGCTACATGCTTCGTTGGAGACTCTTTTGGAATCTATATGCATTTGCATGTATGGGAGCAACATTTGTTATGTTAGCTTGCATTCCATGCACTAAAAGTAATAGCTCAAGGGTTAGCTATTTTGATTAAATTATGTAAATTGCATGCATGAGTATCATAACTAAGTATCAGTTTATTTTAAATGTATGCTGGGGAGGTGTAGCTATTGTATTGCAGTGCTTATGCGACGTAAACATTAGTTAATGTGATGACTTATAACTAGCACATATGAGGTATGTGTTGTTAAAGGGAGAATGTCAAGGTACTTTACTTGCATGTCATGAATATACATGAGTAGATGGAGAAACTACTATAGTATATATATATGAAATGATTTATTATACTTTATGAATCTTGACATAAATTTACGTTGAAGGTAACATTAGCAGGGTATGATGGTGAAATGTATAAAATAAATATTATGCTTAACCCAGTGGCAGGTAAATGATTATGGTTCATGTAGATGAGTGCGAACTACCAGATGATCCAGTGTACGATGGACCATTGTACATCCATGCCATTGAGATATGAATACCAGAGGGTAAATGGTATCATATTTATTGTAATGGCTTTAAGCAAGATATTTGTATATTTCCTTGTAAGATTTATACACAATGGTTAAGGGATGGTCTCCCTTATAAGCCATTGAATGAGGGCTGATCACCCTCGTGAGCATTTAATAATAAAATTAAACGTTTGCTAGTTTTCACCCTATGGGGTTTCCAGGGTATATTGGTATTCAATGATGTAATTGATTATTGTGTCAAGTTGATGATGTTGATTCCTTTCTTGTTATGATGTTCATAATGGCAAGTATGTGATGACTATATGAGTAATGAAATGAATGGAGGGTTACATCACACAATATTATGTTAATGTATTGTAATAGAGGTTGTTAATGGTTAAGGAGCTTACTATTCTTATTCTAAAGTTACATTATGAACTAGTAAACATGCTATGTAATGATGAGTAAGGAATATTTAATAGTGAATGGATAGTTACCCATGAGTAACTTGTATAAAACATTTTAACTCCTTACATTTCCATGTGAAGTTAATGGTGTATGTTACAAGTGGTATCAAAGAAAAAGGTTGCAACACTGGCGCCTTTGGGATTTGTTAAGCAAAAAGGAATTTAGAGATCCGAGATGAAATGTGCGTCTGTGAAGGAAGGCATCGCATCTCTAATCCAGGTTGAACAAAGACTTTCAATAGATAAGTATTTTTATCTTTCTTTTCTTGAAACAATAGTTATTGCATTTATGGAAATTTGAATTTGTATAAAGTAAATAGCAATGAATTTAGAGTTTCTTTAAAAACGATATGTATTTTCCATGTACGTAAGAATTCCATTGTTATGTTGAAGTTTTAATGAAAGGAGATGGGAATTTGGTTTCTTGAAAATGAAACATGTGTGTGTTTTTCTTGAAAAATTTAAACTAATATACATTTGAATTTTTCTTGGAGAGAAATATTGAAATAATTCTTGCATGTGAATCTTGCAACTAAAAGAGACAAATATAGAGTAAAATGTGGTTTTACTTAATATGCAAGATTGTGCTAGTTCTTTTTGAAAGTAATAAAGCATTTCTAATGTGATAATCTTTTAGAAAGATATACCATGGTAAAATACCAAACTACTATGCTAGTTTTGCTGAGAAAAACCCATGTGAGTTCTTGCAAAGATTACTAGTACATATATTGAAAGGTGTGAGTAGTAGTAAAACATAAATAAGTAAACTTACTTGCCTTTATATATATATATTATTTAAGAAAAGATGGGAAGCTTGTTTTCTTTTAAAAGGGATTTCGTACAGGTGTGTTAAATTATAAGGAATCCAAGTTATTTTCTTGAAAATAAATATAGGCTAAAGAGAATAACCTCTTGAATATACTACATTACTAGATGAATTACATGTACAAAAAATAAAGTAATGTTTCGGTTTCCTTGAAATATATACATGGCTAATGTGGGTATAATATTTCAAGAATAAGGCATGTATTCTTATGTTTTATTCCATTAGTTTTATGGAAAATAAAACCATGTTTTGCATGCCTATTATGTTATATGTCCTCGAAGAGGAATCATGAATTTTCCTATTTGATTATGTTAAGTACTCTGTTGGGAAATTAAGATTAGAATATTTATGCATTGTATGCATAGGAACAACAACCAATGTGTTAGCTTTATTATATTTGCATGCTTCAATGGAAAAATCTGAAGTGGTGGGTCTTTTGTAAAAGTTTAAGTAAAGCAAATGCACATTGTATCATTTCCCATTAAAGGAATTTCAAAATAGATATAGTGATTTGTCTTGTATGAATGTGTGCATGTGTGAAAAAAATCATAATAATGTGGGAGTTATTTGACATGAATTGATAATTACTTACTCACACTAATGTGGAGATGTTAGAAGAAAGCATGTTTTGGCATCGTATTCACATCTCATATATGCACATGAATAGGTGTTAAAGGATCACTCAAAGATTGATTATTTATTGATTAAGGCTTTATTTAATCATGCTATAAAATCTCGATGATGCTGCTAAAAGAAAACATTGTTGTAGAGGAGGAATGTGAATTTCCTGATGGGGAAGAGTACTGAAATAGGGAGAGAAGTTCTTCAAATGAAATAAAGAGAATTATTTAAGAAGTCTATGCATATGCATGTTGATTTCCTTTAAAAATGAATTGTTATATACATGGCATTGCATGAGATTAGCTTCCATTTAAGAGAATTCTTAAAAAAGTACATGCTATTATAATATACCTTTTTCTGCATAGGAATATGCATATGAGATTAATATGTGTATTATGCTTTATTTCTTTAGGAAAGAAAGTATAAAAGGCATGAAAGTATAATGACTAGTGACTGACTAGTTTTTTCATGAGTCATCATGAATGCATTAAGATCATAATGGTATGGAATGACTAGTTTTAGAGTGACTGGTGTCATAGATGCATTAAAATTATTAATAGCATTGATTAGTTATGAATGAATAACTAATGAAAGTTATATGCATGAATCGTTTTTGACTAAAGCTATTTGAAATTTGTGAACAAATGATTATGATAATTAGTTCGTGTTTCAGTCTGTTGGAACAGAACATTATGGGAATTGGAAATGTTTTCACTCATACCCTAATCGTTATTGACACATACGCATTAATGAATATTTGTATATACTTTTATACAATTCATTTTTAATGGAAATCAACATGCATATGCATAGACTTCTTAAATACTTATCTTTATTTCATTTGAAGAACTTCTCTCCCTACTGCATTACTCATCCCCATCAGCAAATTCACATTTCTCCTCTACAACAATGTTTTCTTTTAGCAGCATCATCAAGATTTTATAGCATGATTAAATAAATCCTTAATAAATAAATAATCAATCTTTGAGTGATCCTTTAACACCTATTCATGTGCATATATGAGATGTGAATATGATGCCAAAACATGCTTTCGTCTAACATCTCCACATTAGTGTGAGTAAGTAATTATCAATTTATGTCAAATAACTCCCACATTATTATGATTTTTAATGGAAAATGACACAATGTGCATTCGCTTTACTTAAACTTTTACAAAAGACCCACCACTTTAGATTTTTCCTTTGAAGCATGCAAATATAATAAAGCTAACACATTGGCTATTGTTCCTATGCATACAATGTAAGAATCAAATGATGCAAAGCCCAAAAGAACATGCCAGCTATTCAATAGACTAATGTGACTAGTCGTGCTCCATGAGCATCAATACCGGTTATTTTATGGAAATTCACGTTGTATAATTGCTTGCCGAAGATATTTTGTACCCAAAATTTTATCCTAGATAACTAGTGAATATAGCAAAAGGCCATATATTCAACAAATGGTGGCAGTTCCATAGGATGGTTCAGTATCGAGACTGACCTATTGCTCTCTGGGAGGTTGAGAAGAGCCAATTCTGCAAAGCACGTCGACGATAGTCTGAAAAAAATTATGTCTTAAATGGGTCAAGTGGGAAGCTCAAAAGTGTGGTAAAAAAATAGAGTAGAAACTAGGAGATTTCAGAGTGGATATTAGTGCTAGTGATGATGTTATCAAAAAAATATGACAAAGATTTATTTATTGTTGTACTATGTGTTTTTAATTTTTTCCATGTAAGAATTAATGGAGGGTGTTGGAAGTAATGCTTCCATGTCATGTGTAGCTATCATTAGGAGTTATGAGGAGTGAATATATAAGTTGTTTCCAATGTATGAGTTGTAGTCATGAATTATATTCGTCAAAATCAATAATTTATGTCCTATATATTTGTACTTGTGGTGATCAATAAAAGTATAGTGTGATTTTTTGTGTTTAATTGCTCTCTCTACTATCTTTCAAATTTTCTAAAAAAATGCATCAAACAACTCGCTTGCATAATACAATTATTCAATTTGATATTATTATTCAATTTGTGAATCCTGGTGCAAGTAAATAATTTCTAGAATTTGAATGGAAAATGCAAAATTTGTTATTATTCTGAAAACAGTTTTAAAGTGATTGCACATTTTGAAACATTTTGGAAATCTTGGCTTATGTCTTATAGATTTCTAGAGTAATTTAGACTCTTCAATGGCTTAGTATAAATTAATTGTTACACAACTTTAAAGGACATTTTAACTAAATTGCAATTTTCGAAATAATATGGCTATCTTCAATAATATTCTATATTTTCTAGAATATTCTAGAAATTGAAAGAGAAATGAAAAGAAAATTATTGTCCTTTGCAATAGCTTAGTGTAAGCTAGAAAACAGCTTTAAATACCATTTCGATTGAATTACATATTCTAAAATATTATGGAAATCTTAGTAATGATCTATAATTTTTATTATATTTTAGAAATTGAAATAAAATTGGAAAGCATTATGGTAATCTTCATTATAGAAATAAAAATTGAAGCATTTTGTTTTCCTTAAAAATAATTTTAGAATAAAAAATAAAAAGCTTCTTAGTGTCCTCAAAACAATTATAAATTAAGAAATAGAAAGCTTTTTATTTCCATTTATAAATTAACAAAAAATTATTTGGTTATAGAATTACAAAAAATACTTATTTTCAAGATGAGTCTATAAGTTATATTTTTAAAATCAGAAAAATAGAATTAAATTACAAAAAAAAACTCTTTTTAAAACCAGTCAATAAAATAATTTTTTGATATTTAAAAACTATATTTTCAAAATAAAAAGAAATACACTCTATTCTATCAAGATCATATTCTCCAAATTAAATAAGCTACAGTCTATAATATCATGATAAATACATTGTATCTTATCATGATCCTAAGAAGCAAGTATTTACCTTTACACATTATTATATCATCCTCTTTTAAAAATATATATATATCTAGTCCAAAGCATTATTACCACTATAAATACAAATATTTACTTAATTTAAAATAAAATTATAACTAGACATCTACTATATAAGACTATTAAATAACATGGCAGTGGAAACTTATAATTTGAAGAAATATCATTAGCCTATATCAAATAGGGCTTGCATAAAAATGTTAAATCTCAGAAAAATCATTAGAATAAAAAAATGGAATAGAAAAAAATATATGATTTTATAAAATAACTATAATTTTGAGGAACATTATTGAATCTTGACTTGGAAAAGAAAAAAATAGTAGAAAACCCTTTTAAATGGGAAGTTGTATTTTTAAATATATTTTAAAAGTAAACTTTTTTAAATTTTAAAAATACTTTTGAATATAACAAAGAAGAACCAAGTGAAATACTTAGACTTATTATTAAATTCCAAAATATTTCAAAAATTCACAATAAAAATGAGTTAGTACTTTAATATTAATATTAATATTAAAATATTTAAAAATTAATTTCAATGATTTATATTTAGTCAATATATAATTTAAAGAAATTAAGTAAAATTTAGAATATGAGAGAGATTTATTTGAATTTAATTATATATATATATATATATATAACAAATTAGTATGAATAATGTAAAATAGATAATAATGAAATGTATTGTTAAATCATTCTCTATAAAAACATATATTTAATTATTTATTTTTAAATTAAAATTTTTAATAAATAATTTTATTATTAAATTTTATTTTAATTCAATTACCAACACTTAAAATTACTTAAAATGAAAAGTAAATAAATAAACTCTCACAAAAGGTTAACTTTCATCTAAAATAGCTTCTATATCAACATCCAATTTTTTTTTATCTTTTACAAAATGTTATAAAAGTGTTTGAAATGATCAAACATTTTTTTTCATTATTCTAAAACTAACTGCATTAAGTATCCAACGATTGCCCAAATGCATTAAATATTCGAGGATGTTATCTAACTTCGAACTTAGAGAACAATTGTTTACTCCGTAAAGTCAAAATGGCTGTCTCCTCAAACAACCACCAGAAAAGCACGATCATCCCATTTCTTATTTATTTTTAATTGACCGAAAGTCAAAAGCAAGATCGTCCCATTCCTTATTTCTTCTTAAATCACTGAAACTCAAAAGGGTCTGCTAATACCACATTAGAAAAGCAAGATTATCCGTTTCTTATTTCTTTTTAATTCAATGAAATTCTGCTGTTGAAATTGTGCCTCAAATACTAGTAAAAATAGTTCGTGCCAAGATATGCAAAATTTGATGGTGACGTCGATTCCCAGACATCTTCGATGACGTGACCACAAATCTACATGCATCGTGATAGTCCAGCATATCTCGTTTGTAGTGTGGAGCCGGAAAGAATAATCCTGCATGCTCATAGAAGGGAAAATGATGGCCGCCCTCAGCAGCGATATTTTGGATCCCTTTTATTGAAGAAATACCATTCTTTCTCCCAGGAAAAAGCGTTGAACGCTCAACTGCTTGGAAATTTTGATAAACAAAGATGGAAACCCAGACACTGAGAGTAAAACCATTCCCGTGTAAAGATTCGTATTATGCTTACTTGCAAAAAAATCCAATAAAATCCAGACACTTGCAAATCGATTCCAAATACTAAAACTCCCAAACACCAAAACTACAAAACTACAAACAAAAATCGGACTTGCTTTTTTTATTGCGGGTATCTTCCTAACCTAGCCCGAAGAAGTAAAACAAATTGTAAAAATATCCATCGTTTCCAATCTTGAAAGGATTGTTTCCATAAATAAGCCAAGGTTACAAAGTAAATTCGGAAATTGAAACGTTATCAGTTTATTGGAAATTGAAAGAAAACAAATACAACAGTTCATTGGAACTTAACATAAGAAACATACAGTTACATGCATAATTGAATTTGAGCACTTCTGTTCGAGTGCATGCATGGCCTGAACCTGCATCTTAAGGGCCAGGATGTAATCCGCTGCCTCCGTCAAGAAAACAGGCGTGTTCAGTCCGCGGCTTCCATGAACAAGCGCCCTCAGGGTTTGCATGCGACAAGCCACGGTGCCTCCTGCTTCTTTGTTGCCAGTGCTGGCAGGATTCTTGCAACGACCGCTTGCAGAATACATTTTGGTTGACTTTAATCTTCTTTTTTCTTTGAAGTTATTCTCTTGATTTAACGACCCCCCTTTGTCCGTCGGATTTGTTATTACTGAAAGCGTACTTCCCAATGACGGCGGTTTGACCCCTTGCCGTCATGGTCATGAAAACATCATTGCAGAGTTTTCATTGAATTTATAACAATATCTCAGTAAAACTTGTGTGCTGGATTTGCATCTCAAGGAAAATACGAAACTTTGTAACGCCAAACTGAATTCTAAAAGAAAATAAATTTACAGCTCACACCAAACCGCATCTCAAGAAAAATATAAAACTTTGTAATGCTAAACTGAACTCTAAAAGCAAATAAATTTACAACTCACACCAAACCGCAGACCCTCGTAATTTCTGGTCTATCACATAACATCCTATAAATAGCACATAAGCTCAGCCTTGAGTGAGTGGCATGGCATGGCATGGCCTCAGTTGAAGTTTTGTATATTAATATAAAAATACAGTCAAGGTTTAATCTTTCTGTCTGCAATGAAAGAGACATCTAAGAGGTTATATTTTATAGTCACCTGGAAGAGAAATGACTTAGGTAGTTCGGAGAGCGTAAATGACTGAGACATGGATCTAATAACCTAAAACATTTCAATTGTATAATATTTATTATAACAAAAAAAAAAAGAATATAGTGACAAGTAGAGAAGTTGTTTTCAAAGATTAATTACTGCTAGGACAACATACCTAATATCTTTAATATGAATAAAGCCACCATGACAATGAGGCCCACAAATTTTGTATATTCAATTTGTAGGTGGAACATTTTATATCAAAATGATAAAAAAAATGGATGGATCAGATCACTTTTCAATTTTGTAATAATTTTTATTATTAAGATAAAGTGTATTGTTTAAGGGAATGGGTTTGTTAGGTTCATATATTGTGCAGTATGCATATAATTTTATATTAACCAATAATAAAAACAATAAAAATATATTTATAATAAAAAATTATATATAATCATTAATTAATAGATAAAATATTTATATTTAAAAATTATATATATAATTATTAGTTAATAATATTTATGTATTTAAATATTTATATTTAATATTATATATAATTATTAATTAATAATATTTATTTATTTATTTTTTATTTATTTTTTCTGTTTAATATTAGGTTATACAATTTTAATCAATATTGTGAATTTAATGTACTTTTGAATTCATCTTAATTTTGCAAAAGATTAACCAAAATATATACTAAAAAAAATCAAATTGACTACCCAATTTTTTGGCCATTGACTACCATACCAAAAAAAATATAGATTTAGATTTGTATTAATTAATGGAATTACTAATTGCTGCTCCATCCCTTTGAACTAAATAAAATTTTGAAATTTATATTAGATTTATATTTATATTTATTAACGAAGTGTACATTATCATATTTTAAATTTACATTAATATAATTGCTCCATTTTTTTTAATTCACTAAAATTTTAGGTTATAATCGTAGAGATGATAAATCCATGTCATACGATGACACTATGTGGTTGGGAAGGATGAGGTGATGAAACCATGGATATAAATGATGAGGCAAGTGCACCAAATCAAAACCTTGATGCCAACTCAATTGCTGCATCAATTTCTTAGAATTGACCAAAAATTAACATTAACTATGGATTACTCAGAGTTGCACCATCAAATGAAAAGAGCTCCCCCAAACTAGAATCTCCTCTTACTCTTCAAGTCTTACACCTAGGCTCTAACAAAGCCTCTTGCCCCAAAGGATGCAACAAATGGATTTTGACTAAATGATTTAGGGAAGTCTCCTATTTGAAACTCTAACTTCACATTTATATTTGTCTCCAATAATATATAATGTCACCTAAGTGGAGTAGAAA
Source organism: Pinus albicaulis (assembly GCA_034641835.2). NCBI lineage: Eukaryota > Viridiplantae > Streptophyta > Pinopsida > Pinales > Pinaceae > Pinus > Pinus albicaulis. The sequence continues at coordinate 804,890,633 of CM076573.1, read as the reverse complement.
CACCCTTTGGGTACCTCTCAAATCGAAATTGGAGTAGGATATTTCATGATTTCAAAATTTTAAGTTAACCAAATTCTAGGTGAACTGATAGAATTAAGGAAATTACAATGACAATTGTACTTATCTGTACCAAATGGTTTTTTTATGGGGGGGAATGTCACAATAATATTTCAATAAAGAATGTGATTTTTTGTTGCTTAAAATAAAATTTTAATTTATAAATAGATTTAAAGCCCTCATACCTGGGCACTTGAATTGTTTAGATTAAGCAACTTAAACTCAACTTTTTAAAAATATCTACCATATTTTAGTTAAAATTAACCACAAAAAATGCCCTCAAACAAACTATGTCATCTATTAGTTACACTACAAAACATCTGTGTACATATCTAATCCATTTAGGTTGTATAGCTCCAATGATTTGCAACATGCCCCTTCCCCATTGAGAGATATGGTTCCAAGAATTAACCATTAAATGTGTTTATTTTTCTCCAAGATTTTGTTGATTTTGTTGATTTTAGAAGTGGACAAATGTTTAAAGAAAAACCTTGGTAACTTCTCTCATTTGTTACATGAAACCAAACATATATGTACCAATAAAGGATTAATTGATTGTATTTAGGGTCCCCATACTCTGAGTTTGAATTTAAATATCCATCACATTGACCTTTCAATGAATTACGATTGATTGTATTTAAAGTTATCAAACTTTATATTTAAGTTTAAAGGTCTATCTTTACCCCACTATTTTATCGAGGTTCGCCAAAATCAAATACCTCCTTTCAATGGATGACGGTTAGTTTTATTTAATATTATCAAATTTTAGATTCAAGTTTAAAGGTATATCTTTACCGCATTTTATCGAGGGTTGCAAAAATCAAATATCTCTTGGGTTTTTTTTTGGAACTTGAAAGATGTCGAGTTAAGACATATTTGCTCTTGATTTTGTGGCACAAATAAATATTTTTCAGAAAAATTAAATGGAAAAATATCACATTAATTTTGACGAACTGGATATTTTTATATAATTATGTATTAATCCTTCATGAGTAATAAGTATCTACCCATGAATGGTCCAAACCAACACAATGCTCAATTCTTATCTAGACAAATTGGAGGGCTTTCAAAAAATTATATACTAATTTCTCATAATCAATATGTACCAAAAGTTTAATAAAGTCAAATTGATATTAGTACTCCAGTTTTTTATGGGAAAATTAGTTCTCTCAATATAATGATCAACTATCAGACACGATGATCAATGTGGATTATCGATGCAACAACTCAAAGGAGTAATGATGCCTCACTTTGATATGAACACATTAATGCTTCACAAATAGATAAAAGTTTCACTTTGGTATGAGCACATCGATGAACCACAATTTTAAGCACACGTGTTTCAATTTGGGTTGCAATGCACTATGCTCATGAATATAATGATGCATTGGTATTCAACTTTGGTCAAATGTGCACTAGTATTTTACTTTGATTTAGGTGTATTCGTACTCCACTTTGGTCAAAAGTGCATTAGTATTTTACTTAGATTTAGGTGTATTGATGCTTCAATATTATTTTATTTTCTTTTGTCTTTTCAAGAAACCATAATTTCTAGCAATTGATTACAAAATTGATTCAACATCATTATTACAAAATGTTGGTTGAAACTCTCTACCCTCCTTTTAAAAAAAAGAGAACAATAGGGAATATAATTTCATGGAATGCTTGCTTATGTACATCTTACATATATAGAATTTCATGGAATGTTTGCTTATGTACATCTTACATATATCTCCTATATAAGTTATATTTTAAAAAACATTACACAGTACCAAGTTCATAGTGTCAAATCTAGATGCATGATATTTTGGTCACTCTCATTATGTCCTTTCTTTAGCTAAAGCTACATGACCATGTCCTCTTATGCTATCACAATGTATCTTATTAAATGTTTCCTCTAAGTTGTTGAGGGAGGTACCAAACCTAAATTGCATTCATTCAATAGACGATTTTCTTTTTTTAAATAATATAGCTCTAATCCATGCGAAGCCATACAATACAAGGAAAAGAATCTCTAGCAGATGTTTTTGAGGAACCCCTTATAAAAATAGCCCAGATATCCGTTTGTAGCGGAGGTCTGTAGAGGAGGTTGGCGGGTGGAGGTTTTTGCGGATTGTTTTTTGTTCGGTGTGTTTATCATCATAAACCACACCAGCGTGTTTAACTCACAACACACCAGTGCATACTAATAATTGGCACATCGAGACATCGTTCTCTCCGTACAAATCGGCCTGGTGCATATAATTACTATAAAGCACCGGTGCGCTATGCATAAACAGGCCTGGTGCGTCTCAAAAACCCGTGCATCGCCTGATGCATCTCAAAACCCTCCGCACCAAAATAAGGTTAAATAAAAAAATTACTGGCCGAAAACACTGCATTTTAACTTCTTTAGTGCTCCAGACCTCTCAAGCACCAGTGTGAATTTTTGTGTGAGGTGCCCTGCCATCGATGTTCACATTGCACACACTGTTTCCCTCCATTTCCGACCTTGTGGAGTTCGAATTTTCGAAAACGGTGGGCAAATTTTGTTTCTCTAATTCCTCAGCAAATATGCCTCCTCGACACACAAATGTACATGTATTTTACTTTTTTCTCAATAAATAAATATTTTAGCGGATTAGAATTGTAAAAAACCATAAAATTTACCAATTTTTTAAATTATTTATTATTTATTTTATTTTATTTTATTTTTTTCTACGCGATGCGCTCGAGCTATTCGGCTTGCACTATTTGTGGTGCTGCCTATAAATTTATAGGCTGCACCACGAATGGTGCTAATGGAAACCACACTAGGGTCTGGTGCAATACCAAAAAATGTGTACCATGTTTTTTTTTAAAACTTACATGGTGGTGCACTTGTTTATACGACCCGACCATTGACTATGTACCAGTGTCGGGAGGGCGATGCATTGACCAAACTATGTGCCCTGGGGCAGAGAGTTAGGTCAGCGCTTTGCCCTCCTGAGATCAATACATAGTCAACGATGTGGTCGTTTACGTGATCACACCATTGACCATGTAATGATGTCAGGAGGGTGGTGCGCTGATCTAACTATCCACCAGGGGGCGCATAGTTTGGTCACGGCACCGCCCTCCCGAACGGGTACATTGTCAACAGTGCGGTCATTTACAGGACCGCACCGTTGACCATGAATTATTGTTGGGAGGTGCATTGACCTAACTATCCACCTTGGGGCAGATAGTTTCGTCAACACATCGCAGAAAAAGTACATTTTATTTTTTGTGGTGTGCAAACAATTTCCATGCACAATGAGAGTGGTGCGTGATAAAAGGGTACGCACCGGTACCGGTGCGTGACTACTTTTTGGGCCCACCGAATGATTTTTTTTTCCAAAAAAAAAAATGTATATATATATATATATAATTTTAAATACATTTCTCATTTAATAAAAAAAAATATTTAATATGTGAATCATTTAGCGACGTCAATAGAGAGAACAAAGGGAACAACAAGAACATATGGACAACTAGTATAACATGATTCACCTATGGGAGGCACGAGAGGGGGGGAGACTTATGTACTCTCTCCCTATTACGAAAGCCACCTAGTTGCTCCTAAGGGAGGTAGGCCTCCTCAAGCTCTATGAGGAGGATAAATCCTTGAAAGACCATAGTGGGTTATTGGAACATCTCATCTCCAGGTGGAATGTCAACTGATAGGCTTTCTGGGTTGGTCCGAACAAGTTGTATGTGCCCACTAAGGAGGACATATATTTTATTACTTGCCTATCTAGGAGAGGGTAGGATTTGGCCCAGTTCCTAGACGTCCCTGTTGGTTATGCAACAAATTTAGTTGGCGTACTCTTAGAGATACGTTAGGGACGATATATTTTCTTAGAATATTTCTAGGTGTGTGGTGTTCAGTTATGTATTACTTCATTTGGCGCAGAGGAGGTGAGGTGCATCTCACTACTGTCGATGACCATTTCACACTATACCAGTGACAGGCAACACATTCGTTGCCCGCTTTTATTTTATGTTGATTCTTTATTCCAGGAACGACGACTTGTGAGACGATCTGCGATTTTTTTATGGTAGTTTTGTACAGCATTAGATATATTTCATTCTCAGGCATGTGGGAGGTTTGCCTTCCCTTTTGCGTCAAAGTTATTTTGTTTATTTTTTAGATATTTCTAGAGATGAGGCCTAGTTTTGTGCGATAACCTCGTAGGTCGATGTTGCATGTAGGAATGCAGATGTGGGGCCAGATGATGCCCAAGAGGGGTCAATATAACTTTCCTGCCAAGATATATCTTGATGCACTGGAGTTTCTACCCAGTGTCGATGATCACTCCTTCGTTTTGGTACCATATCTGTATGCTGGTTTGGATTAGCGAGGGTGTAACAACATCCTCTTCACACAGGATGAGATGCCAAATGTGAGAGGTAATATTAGTGTTTTCTTTAAATTAATATAGTTTCATTTTATTTTCTTAATTAATTAATTAGAATTATAAAATATATTCTAACATGGTATATATCTTATTTTATTAAATTGTTTAATGAAAATGTCTAATTAATTATTGTTGTGTACTATATATTTTGTAGAAATTGGGACATTCATTAAGGATGAGATTCCACCCCCTCCAAATGATCCAGGTGTATATGTTGAGGATGAGGAGATAAAAAATATGGAGGATAAGGGTGACAGACCTGATCCTGATTAGGTGTAGATACTAGTGGGGTTGAGGTGTAGGCCAGACACTAGATTTAGGATGGCATTGGGCGACCAACTCTATCGACTGCTAGTTGACGAGGGAGTTTGCCCAGTTACGACCAGAGAGATTCAAGTCGATCGTAGGCTCTCACGGCTTTGGAGAGTCATGACTGACGATATGTTGACCCTCATGCATCATATTGTTGGAGATTCCATAGCACTGGCGCGGGCTAGGAGGAGTAGGCATCATGGAGATGAATGACAGAGCAATGCCTCATCTGATGATCATGATCATGAGGGTAGTGATCATCATTCTAGTACTCCACCACCTCCTCCTTCACTCACGGCGGAGATCATGATAAGCAGTGAGCATCCAGTCCTAATCAGCGGGCATCATGTAAGTAGTCTGCACCATCTCAGCAGACACCTAGTCTTGAGGATTCACTTGATCCTGAGCAGGCGGGTCCATATGAGGAGGCAGGCCCATCATCATAGGTCACACCATCCACGTCTGAGCAGGATGCTCCATTCATAAGTCATCAATAGGCAGTTCCTGAGAAGACTGCACCATCGATTGGTCAGCAGGCACCTCTGGAGTAGGAATGTCATCTATCTCAGCATGAGGCTACACCATCGACTGAGCGGGCCTCGACTAGTACTAGTATCGATGTACCACTAGATATTTGACATTTATATGTAGTTATATTACCGTTGTATATTTTTGACATTATATATATATATATATATAGTCCATGTATTCTATGTTCATGTTGATGTACTTAGTTTACATGTTGGTGTTCATCATGATGTGTATATTGTTAGGTCATGTAAGATATGTTCATTTAATGTGCTTACAGATAGATTTGTATGTGATAGTAGTTATTTGACATGAGATGTATATTTGATGTTTGTGTTTTGATGATGTTATACAACAAGTAACAATTGTAATTGTATGTGTTGTCATCATTCAATTTTATTAAATAATTGTAAAATAATAAATCCAGATTAATAATATCAAATTTTGTAACATAATAAAGTTTAGAAATAATGCAAATAAATTCATGTTTACAATTATCATTATTTCATTATGATCTTACATACCAAAAATAACAATATACATTTTGAAGATATCATTCACGCACATTTAAAGAAAGAAAGTAGTTGTATTATTTTAGGAATTGACATTATAAAAAAAAAACTTTATGCAGTACGTCATTGTTTTCAAGATCAACATAATTGCAAATTATTAAGTGAAATTATTTTAACATTAAAAAACTGCAAACCAATTAATTCAAAATACATATTATAATGTTTCAAAAAAAAGAGTCTTAGTTATAAGGTAATTAAGTCCTCTTCTTTATAAAAACTCATCTTAAAAAATATAAATGATGAAATAACACATGTACCATATCACTGTCAGTTCTCATGCTCTCCCTCATTATCTTCCAGCTCGATTGGCATGATAACACTATTGTTCTCAAAAATATTTTTTGATCTAGGGTCATGTCTCAATACAAACCGCCAATCCCTATCCAACACATCTGGGCAAAAAAACACCTGGTTGCATTTCTTAGGGAAAACATAGGGCTCCTTAGCTTCATCCCACATCTTTCTAGAGCTGATACATATCAGCCGACTATCGCGATATTCATTTACATTATTCTGATCAAAGGTGTCCAACCACTTGCAGCTAGACATAACACATTGGAAAGAAGAGAAATCAACTTCAATGATCTCTTGTATCTTTCTAACGTAACCTAACATTCCTCATACTAGGTTGTAATTATGGTTGCTATCTTGACTAGATTGATTGAACTAGACTTCCACTCCATATTCTTGTGTCATGTGTTCATCATCAACATTTTCTATGTGAGAATGGTGCCCATATGCCCACATAGATGGGAACAAATTAACCTATAAAAAGTTAAAAAATCACAGTGTCATGTGTCTCATAATAAACCAACTCTTAAGATATGAAGTATAGATGTAATTACATTTCAAAGGTGCATTATTAAGTTAAAAATGTACATAAATAGAATATTACTGAGTGGGTGCACCCAATCCCTACGTTTAGCGAATCCTCTTTAGCACATAGGTAACGACCAGTTGCATCGTATTTCTCTTTGACCTGGGCAACAAACCAACTGTTGGGACATAGTTTTGGCATATTTTCTTTTAAATGATCAGGATAAGGCACATTTACACCATTCAACCATTTGAATTATTTCCTATCACTATCCCATTTCATCCTCTTTTGTTCGTACAATGCGACCCACAGTTGTGTCACTTCGGAATAGTAAAAAACCAATTTATTGATTGCTTCACTTTCTGCATTCGCTGATGAAATAAAACTAACATATAGTACAAATGAGATCAAAATATACATTATATCAAAGTTCAACATGAACATTTACTTTGTGTAAATTTGAAAAATTATAAGTTGTGTAATCTTTATCAAGCGCCTTTTTCCATTCGTTTGGCGTAGCTCCCCTTCTCTTTTGTCTTCATCCCTTTCATCATCCCAAATCACTCCACCTAGTCTGTTTTTGATCTGCTTCATGTACTCACTGGCATAATATAAAGACTCATATAATATGTACCACTCTTCCATAGATCCCTCGAGTTTTTCCCTTTTTCGAACAAAACCTTTCAATTTCTTCATGTACCTCTCTAAGAAGAACATCTAACCACAAGAAACCACCCCAAATAATTCAACCTCATCTACTAGGTGGATTAGAATCTGAACCTGTAAGTCCATGAAACTCGTCGGAAGTTCCTTCTCAAACATATAAACAATCTCAACTATCTCTTGATGCCATCGTGGAATGCTAGCCACATGAATCACCTTTGACGTGATCCAATGTACAAACTAGGTCTTTGGGGAATTCATGTTTCACACACCCACACATGAACAAAGGATAATTTCATTGCAAATTTATAAACACATGTAATAATATACAAAATTGGTTACGTTTTATGATCCCTTCATGGGATAAAATTTATTAATATAACAAATAATAAAATCATGTTTTTGACATTATACGTACTCTTAGAAGATTCAAATGGTCATGCAATTTCAACCCCGAAAAATGGTCATCCACAGTGAGGTAGTGTCGTAGTGAAGACCCATATGAAGATGGCACCCTCACACCCATTATAACTTCCTTTTCCAAAGAAAGATCATATTTTTTTAAAATCCATGGGATGTCACCTTCTTTGAAATACCAATTAGAGGGACTAGCACCTGCCTCTGGTCTTGTACTTTCTAATCGTCTTGGCCAATGTTTATTTTTATTTTTTGAAGTAATAAGATATTTCCTAACAACCAATGTGTCACTTTCTTTCAATGATATGTGCCTACGTAAAGAATATGAAAGATTTTTAAATATATCCATGGGATCTAATAAGTGGGTAATCTTAAGATGCTCCCAATATGGGAGGTTATAAAAGATATAATTCCTTTTCATCCCAATGGGAAATTTATCAACTTAGGTGTCGAAGAATTCTAGATCATCGAACATAGGCTCCCCATTTGAATCAAACATTTCTATGAACTCCTTATCCTTCTCTCTCTTATATGCTCTAAGCCATTAATCTGGTGTTGTTATTAGAGGCCTTTGGGTTCTCTCTCATTTACCATTGAAAGCAATGCTACTCTTCTGTAAGGGTTTTATTTTGGGAGGAATTCCCTAGAGAAGTCATACACTAGATTTCTTAGGCTTTTGTACCGTCTAGATTTCATAGAAGGTCCACAAAATTTATATCCAAAATACCCTTTTGTTACAAGACTTGCGAAATTATCGTATACAATAAATATGCATGGAACATTAAAGAATATCATGAATATATAAACAATTAACATGAATTAAATAACTAATTTATGCAAAAGAATATTGTTACATATATAAACAAATTAATAAACATGTAATTTACCAAAGAAAAATCCTAAGCCTAGATTATCATGTGTCGTGTAAGAACATATGCCATACAACGTAAAAATCCTCTCTGCTGCGATGGCTCTTGATACATCATATACATTTATCGCATCCCATAATTCCTTCAATTTATATACCAGTGGTTGTAAGTAGACATCCATATTCTTCACTTGTCTTCTACTAGGGACTATGATAACCAACATAATATGTTCATTCTTCACGAACAACCATGGGGGGATATTGCTATTGATCACTACTACATGCCAAACAAAATAGTTCGTGTTCTGGAGGGAATATGGGTTGACGCCATTGGATAATGAGGAATTTTCCATTCGATATAATTATGATATTTTCTCCCAGCATTTGAGAAAAATCAACAATAAATTTTGGTGTACATACCTAAAATTAATTTCGGTGCCTTAAAAATGGACTTATTGTTATCGGTGCTAATGTACAGTTAACCACACCAGTGCATTTCAGTTACCGCGCACTGGTGTTGCGTTATTAATTGATGCACTGATGTGGTTAGATAACAAACACACTGAATATCCATAAATAAAAAAAGTGCAAATTATTTTTTTGAAGTAAAAAAAAAAGCGGTAAATTGAAAAATTTGCGGACAATTATTTTTGGAAATCTAATTTCATAAAAAAATTCTCTCAATAGTAAAAGCTATTCATTATTTCATTATGTTTGAAAAATATTTCATGGAGATATTTTCATGAGAGACATACCTGGAGCAAGAGAATGTGAGAGCATTGTGGGGCAATGAGCTACTTTCGAACAATAGCATTATTCAGAGAATCATAATTTGAAACATCTGGTGATTCAAACCCTGTATATATTAAAAATGTTAAATTTTACTGTAATTATTGTTTCTTTTACAGTTTCTATTGGACTTAATACATGCATAGTAACAATTTTAAATTTTGATGTGCATTTTTAGGAAAAAAAATCAAAAAAATCTATTCCTACATTAAACCCTTGCTTCTTCTTATTTCTTCCCTTGCTCCTTCTTGTTTCTATGACTTCACAATTAGGGCTTTTCATTTTATATTTATAGGGCTTGTATTGCTATATATATATATATATATATATATATATATATATATATATATATATATATATATATATATATATAGGCATATGATATCTAACCCGCAGGATGACTTGTAGAGTCGGATCCCAATCCATGTCGGCCCTTGCATGATTTAAAAAAAAATAGTTCTTTTTAATCAATGTGCCCTGTGTAATGTTAGAAAATTAAATATTACAGAGCAATGAAACACATAAAATATGCAGAAAACACAAGCACACAAAACACATAAAACCAGAGAGACACAGATATGCGTGGTTCACCCAGTTTGGGCTACATCCACCCTGAATAGCTAGTCCTTCCTTTCTATTATCTAGCAAAATGAAGAGACACAACCTATAGTAGATCCGCTGTAATATCCTCTATTCTCTCTCAGTGTCTCCCTATCTATTTCTCACTCCAAGAATATACATACAATACACAGCCGCAATACAATACCCTCATAAAAGTGAGGGGTTGCCTTCTAAGGTAGAAAACCCTAAACTAAACATAACTTCTACTGTTAGATCATCTGCCTAAATAACGGCCCAGATTGACTAGAAATTACTATACGTTTACAAGGAAATTTTATATATGTTTTTAGATTCGGGGGGGGGGGGGGGGCCATAAAGTCGCAGCCACCCCCTCCCTGGAACCCCTATGTAGCGTTTAATTACGGGTGGCGTTGCCGCCCCATTAAGGTACAGGGGTCTAACATTGTGATACAAAATAAACAAGATAATCAGGCTCCACACCCAACAATCTCCCACTTGGAGATTGATTGTAGCAACTCCACCACTGCTTCATTTGCTAGAAAATGACTCCTCTTTGGACCTGGTTGTTTCTCATCTTCATCTTCATCCTTGAAGAACAATTGAAACTAAGCTTAATCTTAGTTTCTCCCTGGTTACAACTTTTGTTAGCATATCTGCAGGATTTTGGCTAGTGTGTATATTTTCCAGCTTCAACTATCCATCTTCCAATACTGATCATATGAAATGGTACTTGATATGTATGTGTTTAGTCCTGGAATGAAATGTTGAGTTCTTTGCAAGATGAATGGCGCTTTGGCTATCACTGTATAACGCGCCCATATCATGCTTCTTACCCAATTCATCCATAAACCTTTGTAACCAAATCATTTCTTTATTAGCCTCTGTAGCAGCAACATATTTTGCTTCTGTTGTTGAAAGTGCAATAAAACTTTGGATTTTTGAAACCCAACTAACAGTTGTTCCACCTACAGAAAATACATATCCTGTAGTGCTCCTCCTGTTATCTCTTTCACCTGCCATATCTACATCAACATATCCCTATAGATCAATGTTTGAACCACCAAAGCATAGTGCTTTATTTGTGGTACCTCTCAAATATCTGAGAATCCATTTCAATTCCATCCAATGTTCTTTTCCTAGTTTGTTCATGTACCTACTTAGAACTCCCACTGCATGTGCAATATCAGGCCTTGTGCATACCATTGCATACATTAAGCTTCCAGCTGTTGATGCATATGGAACTTTAGACATGTAGTCCATTTCTTCTTGGGTCTTGGGGCACATCTTCTTACTAAGTTTGAAATGGATAGCAAAAGGTGTACTAACTTGTTTTTCATTCTTCATATTAAATCTTTTCAACACCTTTTGTATGTACTCATTCTAAGACAGTGTTAATTTACGAATTTTCCTGTCTCTAGTTATTCTCATACCAAGGATTTGTTTTGCAGCTCCCAAATCCTTCACTGTAATGGAATTTTCCAATTTTCTTTTGATAACATTTATTTCCTACATGTTAGACCCTGCAACAAGCATGCAATCTACATACAATAACAATATAATATAGCTGCCATCATTTTGACTTTTCAGATAAACACAATGATCAGAGTGACATCTAGTATAATCTTGTTCAGACATAAACTTTTCGAATTTTAGATACCACTACCTTGGAGCCTATTTTAAGCCATACAAGCTCTTCTTTAACCTGCACACTAATTTTTCCTTCCCTTTGACCTCATATTCTTCTGGTTGCTCCATATAGATCTCTTCCTCCAAATCTCCATGGAGAAATGTTGTCTTCACATCTAACTATTGAAGATGTAAATATTCCGCTGCTACAAGACTTAAAATAGTTCTGATTGAAGTCATATTAGCAATAGGAGAAAATATTTCATCAAAATCGATACCTTTCTTCTGTGAAAACCCCTTCACCACAAGTCTAGCTTTGTACCTCTGTTTTCCTCCATCTTCTTCCTTCAGCTTGCAAACCCATTTATTTTGCAATGTAGTTTTACTTGCAGGCAACCTGACTAAGTCCCAAGTCTGGATATGCATTAAGGAGTCCATCTCTTCTTCCATGGCTAGCTCCCACTTCTTCCTAATTTCAACCTGCATTTCTTCTTCATAACATTCAGGTTCACCAGAATCAATTAAAAATAAATAATATAATGAAGGAGAGTATCGATCAGGGGGTCTACTTATCCTGGCAGATCTTCTGACACCTCTTTCAGGTGTTTGAGGTGCATGCTGTTGTTGTGGTGGTTGTTGTTGTTGTGGCTGTTGATTATTATTATTTTCATGCACATTTACTTTTTCTGTGATCTCATCAAGAGCTGTGTATTCTTTGTTTTCTTTTTCTTGTTTTTTTTCTAGCAACTAATTCTTATACAAGACCTTTTCATTGAATATTACATCTCTGCTCCTAATGATTTTTTGATTTTCATAAGCATATAAGAGATAACCAAAATCATTAACACCATTTCCAATAAAGGTACATTTATTTTATTTTTCCTCAAGATTTGTTCTATTTTATTTATTAATATGGACAAAGGCCTCACAACCAAAAGGCTTTAAAAAAGAGTAGTTTACCTTTTTACCTGTCCATGCTTCCTCTGGAATACCACCATCCAAGGAACTTGAAGGCCCTTTGTTTATTATATAAACAATATTATCTACAACATCTACCAAAAATTGTAAAGGCAATCTTTCATGCAATCTCATGCACCTTGCACACTCCATGATTGTTCTGTTCATCCTTTTTGACACACCATATTCTTGTGGTGTTATTGGAACTGTCTTTTCTCTCCGAATTCCATGCTCTAAATAGTACCTATCAAACTCTTTGCTGTAATATTCACCTCCATTGTCTGATCTGAGATACTTCAACTTCTTTCTTGTCTCAATCTCAACCAGAGCTTTCCATTTCTTAAAAGTATCAAATACATCAGATTTATTCTGAATACAATAAATCCAAGATTTCTAGTTGCATCATCAATAAAAGTAACATAATAACGATAGCCACCAAGAGATGATGCCTGAGCAGGTCCCCATACATCTGTATGCACAAGCTCTAATTTTTCACTCTTATTTTCTTTCCCAACTCTGAGAAATCTAACTCTTTTCTTTTTTCCATAAATGCAATTCTCACAAAAATCCAAATCAACATTCTTCAAACCCGGCAACAAATTTCTTGAGTGAAGAATATTCATCCCCTTCTCACTCATGTGTCCAAGCCTATGATGCCATAATGCTACATCTGTTCCTTTGGCAGTTAAATCATTAACAGAGTTAGAAATACCATTGCATAAATACAATGTACCAACATTTTCACCTTTTGATATTACCAACACTCTTTTGGTGACCTTCCAAGTTTTATCTATGAAATTTGTCACATAACCTTCACTGCCTAACTGCCCTGTTGAAATCATATTTTTCTTCAGATCTGGAAAATTCCTTACCTCCTTTAATAGCCATTGGTTTCGATTATGTTGTTTTACAATAACCTTACCCATTCCAAAAATTTTACAGGGTTTATCATCATCCAAATGGACTTGTCCAAAATATCCTTGAACATATTCATGAAAATATTTCTTATCAGGTATGGCATGGAATGAGGCCCCTGAATCTACAACCCAAGAATCAATAACATTTTTGAAAGAAAGAATCAAAGCATCTTGTAACACATCACCTATCACATTTGCTTCATGATTATTTTCTTGTTGTGTGTCTCCTTCTTTTCCCTTCCGAGATCTACAGTCTTTCTTTAGGTGTCCTTTCTTTCCACATTTCCAGCACACTATCCTCGATCTAAACTTGGATCTACCTTTCCTTTATTTATTGCGATATCCCAAGCTCTTTATTCTTTCCATTATTCTTTCCCTAGACTCTGCACTCAAATCATTACCCGATGTCTCACCGGAGCTTTTCTGTCGCATTTCCTCACTAAGGATAGCACCGACAACATCATCAAACTTTAAAGTACTAGATCCAGAGACAGAGTTACTAATGGCCATAACTAAACCATTCTAGCTTTCTAGAAATGAGCACAAAAATAACAGAGCTCTAACTTCATCATCAAATTTTACCCCTACAGAACTTAACTGACTAGTAACTGTATTAAAATCATTTAAATGGTCTACAACAAATCCACCTTCTGACATCTTCATATTAAATAAAATTTTCATAAGAAATACTTTGTTTGAGGATGAGGGTTTTTCATATAGTTTCGCCAATGCCTTAATCAAACCCTCTATTGTTGTTTGCTTCGAAATATTGAAGGCTACCGACTCCGTGAGGCACAACCATATTGTTTTGAGTGCCTTTCTATTGAGAATATCCCATTCTATGTCTGTCATAGCCATCAGCTTCTTTTTTTTCCACTTAATGGTAGGTACAGATCTTTCTGATACAGATAGTCTTCCATCTGCATCTTCCACAATGAGAAGTTTTGGCCGTTAAAATTCTCAACCCTAAATTTACCATATTTCGCCATTTCTCCCACTCAAACTAGGAACCCCTCTTTCCTGCGAGTTTATCAACCAAATAGACCTTCGGATTTGATACCGGTTGTTAGAAAATTAAATATTACAGAGAAATGAAACACATAAAATATGCGGAAAACATAAGAACACAAAACACATAAAACCAGAGAGACACAGATATACGAGGTTCACCCAGTTTGGGCTATATCCACCCTGAACATCCAGTCCTTCCTTTCTATTATCTAGCAAAATGAAGAGATACAACCAACATCAGATTCACTGTAATATCCTCTGTTCTCTCTCATAGTCTCTCTATCTATTTCTCACTCTGATAATACACATACAATACACAACCACAATATAATACCCTCATAAAAGCAAGGGGTTTCCCTCTAGGGCAAAAAAACCTAAACTAAACATAACTTCTACCATCAGATCATTTGCCTAATGAATTCCCGAGATTGACTAGAAATTACTATAATTTTACAAGGCAAATTTACATATATTTTTAGCTTCGGGGGCGTTTCCCCCGAAACCCTAGTGAGAGGGGCTCCATAAAGTTGCAGCCGCCCCCCCTGGACCCCTAAGGTAGTGTTTAATTATAGGCAGTGTTGCCACCCCATTAAGGTACAGGGGTCCAACATTGTGATACAAAATAAACAAGATAATCAGGCTCCACACCCAACATGTAAAATAGAGCACCAGTGCACTATTTTATTATAGCGCATTGCGCACGTACTATTTGATAATTTTTTTTATAATTAATTTATATATGTTTTAATTGATGCACCGGTTAACATATAATGCACTGGGTCTCCCTGTTGACAGAGAGTACCGTATGATGTTTCTACTGTTTTCTTGGTGTGTTTATAAGAACATGCCACATCGCCTCCTCCACGACATCTTATGCTACAAAAACTAAGAATAGAGGTTTTTTTATTAATTTGTCTGTGTTAATCAGTGCACTGGTTAACATATAACACAACAGGTCTCCTTATTTACATAGAGCACCGCATGGTGTTTCTACTGTCTTGGCGATGCGTACTTCTTGAAAGGCACACCGATTTCTTGATTATTATTTTTTTACCTGAAATTTTTGTGATTTATTTATAAAATATATTAATGAATGGTATGGTACAGGTTTTATATTGATAAATAAATGTCTAACAAGAGATCAAGTAAGAAAAATACTGATAGCACATCGAGAAAAGAAAAAATGGCAAGTTCTTTGTAAATACTTTACAAAAAATATTATTTTTGAACTATATGTAAGTTTAACTAATATGTAATGTTTATTGTGTATCATGTGGAGCCAAAAAATGATGAAGCTCAATAATATTATTTATGATCTAAGACCAGAATAGTGTAAAATATTGATGGAAAAATTGCATAGGGATGAATCAGGTGAATGAAAAAAATACTCTTAATCCAATATGAGTTTCTTTTTTTAATTTTCATTAGTAATATAATTAAAAATATTAGATAAGATGTTTAAAAAAATCTATTAATTCACATATGTTTACTTTTCTACAGAGACCAACAACGAAGAAAAGGAATTTTTTCTAAGAAAAGAAAAAAAATAGAACATGCAAATGAAAATGAATTGCTCCTTACCTCATCTAACATGGTGCTGGATGTTAAGGAAGGGGGGGGGGGTGGGGAATTTTACAAAACTTTCAGGGATCTAGATTTTATTTCCACTTAAAATACAAAAATAAATCCAAGGATTCCAAGAACCAAGTTTTATTTAACCTACAAGATGAGTTTCCAGAAAATTCGTCAATGAGACATGTCAGACTTTTAATAGAAAAAGTGTAAACCAAAAAACAGAAGGAATGAAAAAGTAATATTCCTTTAAATGTTTTTCTAGAATTATGTGTATATATTACTAGAAAGGAATCATTTATAAATATCACTTTTTTTATATTTACTTTTCATATATCAATATAAAAATTAAATATTTTATTGTCATGTTACATTTTCAGGAAGATTATGAAAATTTCAAAGGATGAACGAGATGATATCATAAATATTCTAGTACAAATGTCCAAAAATGTGTACAAGGACATGGTCAAAGAAATAGACATAATTACATCGCACGAGGAGTCATATCAACAACAATGTGCTTCAAATGTAATATGTAAGCATTGAATTTTTTATTAGGTACAATAAATAAACAATTTATCATTAAATATTAATTTTCAAGTAATTTCTTGTAGAAAAGAAAAGAAAATGGAACCCATTCAGATTTTCCACCGAGTCAGAGGGAGGTGTTAGAAAATTATATATTACAGAGAAATGGAGCACATAAAAATATGTGGAAATACAAAATATATATATATATATATATATATATATATATATATATATATATATATATATATATATAAAACAAGACAGACATAGATATATCTTTTTCACCCAACTTTGGCTATGTGCATAGAGAAACAACTAGTCCTTCCTTTATATTATCCAAAAAAATGAAGAGACACAACCTACAAAAAATCCGTTGTAATATCTTCTACTCTCTCACACAACCCCCCTTTCTCTTTCCTACTAATAATACACATACCACAAAAAACCACAATATAATACCCTCATGTGAATCAAGGGGTTACCCTATAAGGAAAAAAACCCTAATTTAAATATAACTTCTACCATTAGATCTTCCGCCTAATGAACAACCAATATTGGCTACGAAATTACAATATTTTACAGGAACATTTTACATCTATTTTTAGCCTTGTGGGCACTTACCCCAAACCCCCGATGGGGGTGAGGAGGGGGCTCATAAAATTTTCGTCGCCCCCCTAGACCCCCTGACGAGAATCAAACGATGGGTAGCATTTCAGCCCCATTAAGGACATGGGTCGAACGTGGCGATACATCTAAATAAAGAAGATAATCAGGCTCCACACCCAACAAGAGTTAGGATTTTCTATTGAGTTGGTACCAGGGAAACTTCCAGGATAAAAATCACCTTACAGGATGAGCACACCTAAGTTGGTAGAATTAAAGTTGAAGCTGAAAGAGATGCTTGAAAAATGCTACTTTAGGCCAAGCGTATCACCTTGAGGTGTACCATTATTGTTTGTGAAGAAGAAGGATTGTACTCTTAGATTATGCATTGAATACATGTAGTCGAAAAAAGTGAACATCAAGAATAGATATCCATTTCTGAGGATTGATGATTTTTTTGATTAATTTAAGGGAACAAAAATGTTCTCTAGTATCGACTTGAGATGAGGATACAATCAAGTATGTTTCAGAGAAGAGGACATCTACAAGACCAAATTCAGGACCAGGTATGGGAATTATCATTTTGTTGTAGTTTCATTCGATTTGACTAATGCCCCTACTAAATTTTTGAGTTTTATGAACATTGTGTTCTATCGTTATTTGGACAAGTTTTTTATTGTGTTCATTGATGAAATATTGGTATATTCTAAAAATGAGGAAGAACATGTCAAGAATTTGGCAGCAATGTTGATATTGTTGAGAGAGCATCAATTGACTGCTAAGCTCAATAAGTGCAATTTCTTCCAGATTGAGGTAGATTACTTAGGACATGTTGTCTCCAAGGAGGGAATTGTAGTAGATCCAAAAAAGATAAGGGCCATCATGGGGTGGGTAGCTCCTAAGAATGTAGATGAGGTGAGATCCTTTATGGGATTGGTGGGTTATTACAAGAGGTTCATGAGGAACTTATCACATTTTGATTATCCTATTACATCATTGCAAAGGAAAGGTAAAAAGTTTGATTGGAAAAAGGAGTGTGAGGCTAGTTTTGAGGAGCTTAAGAAGATGTTGACACATGCTCTAGTATTAAATATAGAATATCCAGATAAGTAGTTTGTTGTGTGTACATATACTTGCAAGAAAGGACTTGGTGGAGTCCTTATGCTGGATGGATAGGTGCTATTCTATAATTCATTAAAAATAAACGAGCATGAGAGAACTACTTGATGAATGATCTTGATCTAGAAACAATCATACATTCATTGAAGATGTGGAGGAACTCTCTTATTGGCAGAAGGTTTGTATTGATGAGTGATCACATTCAGTTTAGGTACTTGTTTGACCAGCAGAATTTGAACTCCAGGAAAGCTAGACAGTTGGCCATGATTAGTGAGTTTGAATTTGAGATCAGGTACATGAAGGGAAAGGAGATGAGGGTTTCATATTCTCTTAACAAGTGTGTACAGGTAAATCACATAGAAACTATGAACTCCTATGAGAAAAATTTGCAGGATAGGATCTTCCAGGGAGTTCGATAGCCTGACAGGTATATGGATATTGTGCACAAGTTGTAGTAGAGTACAAGTACAAGTACAGGTAGTGGTACATGTATAGGTGCAGGTGTATAATATGTGTATTAAAGTCTCACACCATATGGATTGGTCAAATTTAGAGACATGATTTATGTATTAGAAAACGGTGAGCTCAAGAAGGTCATATTGAGGGAATTTCATGCGAAACCATATTCAAATCACTCGAGATATGACAAGACATTGACTACAATGAAAATTTTCTATTATTAGCTGAATATAAAGAAGGGTGTGGTAGATTTTATAGCTAGGAGTTTTTAATGTCAGATGGGTAAGGAATAATGTAGGCATATAGGTGGACTGCTACAACCGATTATGATTCTAGAGTGGAAATGGGAGGTCATTTCCATGTATTCCATCACATATTTTCCCAGGATAGCTAGAAAACATGATTCCATCATGGTTTTTGTGGACAGGTTGATAAAGGTTGCACATTTGATTCCAGTGAAGTCTACATACTCCACTAGCGATGTGGCACATGTGTTCATAAGAAATGTGGTGAGAGGTCATGGTGTTCAAAAGAATATTATGTTAGATCGGGATGAAAAGTTCACTTCCAAGTTTTTGAAGGAATTACTTGAAGATTTGGGCTCTGAGTTGGCCTTCAACACAACTTACCATACGCAAAAAAATGGACAGACTGAGAGGGTTAATAGCATATTGGAGGATATGTCGAGGATGTATGTGATGCATCAACAACGAAAGTGGGAAGACTATATTCCACTGGTAGAGTTCACCTACAAAAATGGGTACAAATAATCCTTGAGGATGAGTCCATTTGAGGCATTATATGGATGGATTTGCAACACTCCCATCAGTTGGAGTGATCCGGTTAACAGGGTATTGATTGGAGCAGGCATGTTGGAAGATATGGAACAATAAATGCAGGTAATCAAGAAGAATTTGAAATAAGCACAGGTTAGGTAGAATATTTATGCCGATTGGAATAAGTTGTCGAAGGAGTTTCAGGTTGGGGAATAAGTGTAATTGTGCATCAAACCCAATAAGAAATCCTTGCAGATTGGACCATGTGCCAAGCTGGCACCCTAGTTTTGTTGACCTTTCAGGATTATTGAGAGCATCAAACGAATAGCCTATTGACTTACACTACCTTCCATAGTGAAATTCCATTATGTTTTTCATATAGAATTAATTAAGAATTATGTTAAAGATGTTGATCATGTGATTAACTGGTTTGTATTCTAGGTGGAGACAGATGGAGAATTCCAACTGGAGCCTCAATGTATATTGCTGAAAAAGGTGCTCATGCTACGGAATTGAGCAACAGATAAAGCTAAAGTGTAATGGAAGCACTTTGGGCCTGATGAAGCTACATGGGAGATGGAGGATCATATGTGGGATATGTATCGTGCCTTGTTTTCCGATTGAGGCAAAACAATTTTGGTGTGATGTTGGTACATGTTTGGCATATGTTTTTGTGATGTTTTCATATATGTTTGATGTTATGTTTGGGTATATGTACATATGTGTATGGATGTAAATACCTCCATGAACTATTTTATAAATATCTAATAAGGGGTATGGGTGTCATGTCATTATAGTCATCATGTTTTTATGTTGTGAGGTTAATTTTATTTTTAGCAGGGTGATCATTGTAAATACTACATTGAGCTACATTGTAAATCTCCATGGGAAGTATGTTTTCTTTCCAGTGGTGTTGTTGCAGTATGTGTGTGATTGAATGACGAGGATAGTGTCCCCCAAGGGGGAGGGTTCTATAACAACCCCGGTGAAAATTCCATGAAATAAAAGTTAGTAAAGGAAAAAATAATAATCACGGTTGATGGGACACTTATTCCAAGCTCAATGTTGGGAAAAAACATCCCAATGGATGTTCATTTGGTTTATTATGGCAAAGGAAATTGGCAAAGGAAAATAAAAAGGCTTTGGAAGGGAAAAATGGAATTTTTGGGACATTTATTTATGAAAATAATGGAAATTAGGAGAAAAGGGAGGTGAAAGGTCACAGGTTGCATGTGAGGAGGAAAATGGAGGAAAATAATGGAAAATGAAGAAAATAGAGGCCTCGTCAATAAAAAGGCTTATGAGGATCAATAGGTACCTTTGGTCAGTTCAGTTTTGGAGCTATCTCATTATTCTCTCTCTCTCTATCTGTCACTCACTCTTGGACACTTGATTTTTCTTGGACCACTTTGGAATTGGATCAAGAAAGGAAGATAAGGCATAAGGAAGGAAGGAGAAGGCAAGGAAGAGAAAGGTCAAGTAGCTAAAACAAGATTCTTTACAGGTATTTCTTTGCATGTGTTATTTCCTTTCTATATTTGGCATGCACGGTATTGCATGTGGTTCTTTGTTGTGATGGCATGGGTATTTATAGGTGTGACAGTTTTTTCAGACCTCCCTTGCCATTTATAGATATCCTTGATGAGATGCATTCTCATGCTTTGGTTAAGCTGAAATTCCATATGGATTCAAAGCCGAGTGAGGTGGATCTCCCAAATGAGAAACAAATGGCCTAGTCATCCCTGAACTAGAATCTAGATTATCGTAAAGCCACTGACCAACACTACAAGGAAAAGATGCTCTAGCAGAGGTTATAAAGGAGGTTTTTAGTGTTATAAAATTGGACAAAATTGTCAAAAACACATTTGCTATAACATTCATTCGTTTATGGTTACAGAGGTTTTCATGGAGCTTTTAATGGAATTTCAACACAACTAAAAAAAATGGGTGGACGGAGGTTATTATGGATGCTTTTCTCATCGTTGTACTACTAAGGTGTCAACGCACAGGTGTGTTTCATCTAGAAGGTGGCCCGAGGTGGTCGAAGGTACATGCATCGGGCCTTCAAGGTATAAAACCGCACTGGGGCACAGTGTTGGTGATACAATGCACGGTTCTGTTCTAATTGGTCTTGGTATTTGTTTGGTGCTCATAGGTTTTCTCAACGCACTAGTACATTGAGTTATAGAAATTCACCAGTACGCAATATCAAGAAAAAGCAATGTTTTTTCTAATTCGTATTGGTATTTTTGCGGTGCCCATAGGTCATATAAATGCCCCGATGCATAGACTCACATAAACGCACCGGTGCATAGTATCACACAGACACACTAAGATTTATAATTGGTATTGGTATTTGTGAGGTGACTATAGGTCGTATAAATGCACCAGTGCACTGTATCATAAAAACGCACTGGTGCACTATATCATACAAACGCATTGGTGTACAGTAACTGACACGCACCGGTGTCCATTTTGTATTTTTTAGAAACATTGACCTGTGACAGTGAAATTATTGTGATTTTTTTAAATTCATTATTCATAAAAAATCTACACATCTTATAACAGTATTCATATTTATTAAATTTTTATTAATGCATTTGAATGTGATGTTTGGATTAATTTGTTATATCATATCATAATTATTGTGATTTTTCAAAATTTAGTATTCACCAAAAGACGACACATCTTATAACAGTATTTATATGAATTAAACTTTTATTACTGCATTTGAATCTGATGTTTGGATTAATTTGTTATATCATATCATCAAATTTCACATCTCTTCATTATAATATTTAATCATCCATAAATTTAATCAGTCACATTATATTTCACAGCGACAATGGAGAATGCAATAGAATAAATTAAAACACATATATATATATATATATATATATATATATATATATATATATATATATATATATATATATATATATATATATATATATATATATCTATATCTATATCTATATCTATATCTATATCTATATATATAAGATAGTCATTGTCATACAAAATGGGACAATTATTGGTATCCCTTTGTCTTTCAATTGGGACACTATGTCCATTACATTAAATGAAATGTCTGATTTCATAGACAAATATTTCAAAAAATAAAATGCCTTGCTTTGATATCCAAACATAGTGATCATCATTCTTCGCTTGAACTATTGTCACTCTTAGAGCTACTTCCATGACTTAGGTTATTTTCAAGAATGTTTTGTTCATGGTGTTGATTGTTTTCTTCTTCTTCACCTTCCATCTACAAACATAAAAATAAACTGTAATGAGTGTATATACATTGGTGAGAATAATGAAAATTGAAATATTAAATAATATACATCAATGAAAATAAAAAAGAAACGACGTACCATAGAAGCAATTGACTCATGAACTATACACATTATTTCAAAACCATGTAGTATGCCATCTTTCAAGATTTCATCGGTTGGCACAGTTCCATACTTTGTTTCTTGCAATTTTTATACCCCATAATAAATCATATATTTAATATAAAAGATTTTTTTGTTCTATTAATTATAGATGGAGCTAAGTAAAAAAAGATCTATACATGCTTACAAATTCCACAATTAATTTCTAATATGCCAACATATACTCACAACCCATATTTAACCCAATATCAATCAATTCGTCTAATGGTTCTTCTTTGTATGTTAGCACATGTTTGAAGACATTCAATGATGATTTTTGTAAAACAACTTAAAAAATAAAAAAAATGAAATCTAGTTAAGTTGTTATAAGTAAAAATTACTCACAAACTTAGATATCAACCCGTTTCTTTCTTGTCGCCCTGTTTTATGTGTTGAATGGGTTCCATTTTCTTTTCTTTTCTGCAAGAAAATAGTTGAAAATTAATATTTAATGCTAAATTGTCTATTTATTGTACCTAATGATTGAAAAATTCAATGATTACATATTACATTTGAAGCACACTGTTGTTGAGATGGCTCCTCCTGTGATGCAATTTTGTCCATTTCTTTGACCATCTCCTTGTACACCTTTTCAGACATTCCTATTGGCATATTTCTGATATTAACTCGTTCATCTTTTGATATTTTCTTAATCTTCTTGAAAATGTAACATGACAATAAACTATTTAATTTTTATATTGATATATGAAAAGTAAATATAACAAAAGTGATATTTATAAATGATATTTATAAATAATTCTAGACAAAAATTTAAAGGAATATTTCTTTTTCATTTCCTCTTTTTTTTGTACATTTTTCTATTAAAATCATGACATGTCTCATTGACCAATTCTCTGGAAACTCTTCCTGTAGTTTAGATAGAATTTGGTTCTTGGAATCATTGGATTGATTTTTGTATTGTAAGTGGAAAGAACATCTATACATTTGTTCCACTAGATCCCTCAAACCTTTGTAAAAGTTTTTCCCCCTTTCATTAACCTCCATCACCACTGCAAATGAGATAAGGAGCAATTCATTTTCATTTGCATGTTCTATTTTTTTCCTTTCTTAGAACAACATTCCTTTTCTGAGTCTTTGATCCTTGTAGAACATTAAACAGATGTGAATTAATATGTTTTTTGACACATGTTATCTAATAATTTTAAGTATATTATTAATGAAAAATAAAAAAACAAACACATATTGGATCAATAGTATTTTTTTCATTCACCTGATTCATCCTTTTGGAATTTTTCCATAAAGTTTTTACATTGTTCTGGTCCTAGAATAGAAATAATCTTATCGAGATTCATCATTTTTTGGCTCTACATGATACAGAGTAAACAATATATATTATTTACACTTACATATAGTTCAAAAATAATATTTTTTGTAAATAATTTACAAAGAACTTTCCTTTTTTTCTTTACTTGATGTGTTATCAATATTTTTGTTTCTTGATATCTTGTTAGCGATTTATTTATCTATATGAAACCTGTAACATATCATTCATTAATTTATTTTATAAATAAATTGTCAACTTTTCAAGTAAATTTTTTTTTTTGAAGAAACCGGTGCGCCATTCATGGTGTACGCAACGACGTTGTTGCGTAGTGGTCTTATAAATGCACTGCCAAAATAGTATAACACACCGTACAGTGATCTGTGTCAACATGGAGCACCAGTGTGTTACATGTTAACCACTGCACCGATTTACACAGACAGAATAATAAAAATTGTCCAGTGTTATTTTTTGTAGCATAAACACCTGCACAAACAAGGGACCACCATACAGTGCTCTCTATGAACTAGGAGACCCGGTGCGATGCGTTATATGTTACATGGTGCACCGATTAACACAATAATTTTTTTTTTTTTGCGAAATAGCACAAGCGCGGTGCAGCATAATGAAATAGCGCACCGGTGCCCAATTTTACATATAGCGCACTAATTAAAAATATATATTTTTTATTTTTTTATCACACAGTACTTCTGTGGTGTGCTGGGATAATCCAGTGCACCAGTGCGCTAGGTTACGCCTAGCACATTGATAAAAAAAAATCTGTTTTTTAAAAATTCATGCAAGGGATGATATGGATTGGGATTCGAAAATGCAAGTTGTCTCGTGGGTTGGATGTCTTATGCCTATATATAGCAATACAAACCCCATAAATCTAAAATGAAAAGCCATAATTCTGAAATCATAGAAACGAGGAGAAGAAAGGGCAGAAATAAAAAGAATGTAAGGTTTAGGGTAAAAATGGATTTTTTTATATTTATTTTGTTTCTGAAAATGAAAAAGAAATTGAATTATTTTTCTTACTACGTAAAAAAAATTGCAGAAAAAGTAAAAAAAACAATAAAGTTTAATCATGAGATGATTTGAAATTATATGCTATAGGGTTTGAATTACCAGAGGTTTGGAATTCTAATTGTCTAAATACTTTTGTTCGAATGTATTTCACTGCTCCACAGTGCTCTCATGCTCTATTGCTGCAGGCATGTCTCCTGCAGATCTCTGGCTGAAATTTTTTGCAAAAATAGTGAAATAATGAAAAGTGTTTAGTATTTTAAGAATTGTTTTATGAAATCATATTTTTGAAAATATTTTGCTGCCCATTTTTCAATTAACCATTTTTTTTCACTTGAAGAAAATAGAGTTGCACTTTTTTATTTGAAATTATTCATCACGGGTGCGTCACTTAATATCACCGCATTGGTGCGTCTGTTTATAATAGGGCACTGGTGTGCAATAACGAAAACACACCTGTGCAGTGATCTGTATATTAGCACCAATAAAAAGAAGTCCATTTTTAAGGCACCAAAATTACTTTTGGCTGTGTGCACCAAAATTTATTGTTGATTTTTCTCAAATGCAGGGAGAAAATATCATAATTATATCGAATGGAAAATTCTTCAAAATCCATGTTGTTCCATAACATTTCTCAAATTCCATTGTGGAGTTCTCCCTATTCATCTTGAGATGTAATATTTACTTCAGATTTTATTTATATCTTCATTATCTAATTGAATTTAAGTTTTTTATCCATGCCAATCATGCACAACTTAATTAAATTTATAATGTATACAAATTTTCGGGTTCATGTAGATTCAGAATCGAGTTCAGATGCACAAAATACTCAAGTAGCTCCAAAGCGTCAGAAGCTCTTACCAAGAGAAGCATACCACAAGGCGAATTTGGTAGATGAAAATGGACAGTCGCTTCACCCTGCCAATTGTAACAATATTGCATCTTCTAGCCACAATCCTGGGAGAATGATGGTAATAATTATAATTGTTTGGTATATTGATTAATGTGATTATTTCAATTTCAAACCAATTAATCATGCAATATTTTCAACGTGGTTACTAATTGATATCATATATTTTGTATTAATCATGTTAATATATTTTTTAAATTATTAGGATTCTAGTGATGATGAGTGACCTACCTACCATCTTCTATTGCACCCCAAGATAATGTAAAATTCATAGAAGACTGAATTAAGAGAAAAAATTAGAGAGGAATGATACAAAGAATGGTTGAATCAACCATCGATTCAATTCCCGCTATGTCCAGATTCACCAATTAGGAATGACTACAGCAATAGTAATTCTTCACAAGCTGGAAATGGAGGCAATCAAATAGAGGTTGGTATGGATGATTACTTAAGGGATACTATTGCCATGGAGGCAATGTTGTTAGATGCATTAAAAAACGATGATCAACTACGGGATGATACTCATATTGCTAACACCTTTTTCGAAAGCCTTAAATTTTCTTCCACCACCCCTCTCTTTGGACCTGGCATTCAGTAAAATTCTACCCAGTTGGGGACAACGATGTTATTTTACAACTTGAAAGAAATTTTTTCCTTACCGAATGCATGTTTCTTGGAAATTTTAAGATAAGTTACCATAAAGTCCTCCCTTATATAAAATTGATAAATATAATCAATACACAATGAACATTACAAATGGTAAATTTTATGAACGTTAATAATTATATCAGCATTAATGTACATTTATTAATATATTTTTCCAAGATCACCAACTACAATTTATTCAAAGATAAGGTTCTTCCGATTGATAATGTCTTTCTTGGTAGCTATGAAGAGGCAAACAAATTGTTGAAAATGTTAGGTGTTGAGTACACATCATATCATGCATGTCCAAATGATTGTATTCTATAAAGAGGAGAATATGCAAACAAAGAGATATGTCTAAAATGTGGGCATGACAGGTATGATAAATAAAAAAATAAGGGTAAATCACGTATTGGTCCTCCTTCTAAGATATTGAGGCACATGCCTATAATCCCAAGGACTCAAAGGATATTTCATTGCAAATAATTAGCTATGTTGCAGGGATGGCATACCTTACACAAAAGTGAGTTGGGAGTTATGCGAATCCCAACTAATTAAATAGCCATGAAGAATATAGAGGATACAATGGCCCAAAAAATTCAAGTATGAAGTACGAAGTCTACGACTCATCATAGGCATGGATGGCGTCAACCCATATTCCCTCCAGAACACCAACTATTCTTCTTGGCCTGTAGTAGTGATTAATAAAAATACCCCCCCATGGTTTTTTGTGAAGAATGAACATCTTATGTTGGCTCTCATAGTCCCCGGTAGAAGACAAGTGAATAATATGGATGTCTACTTACAACCATTGGTAGATGAATTGAAGGAATTATGGGATGGGGTAAATGTATACGATGTATCAAGACCCATCACAGCAGAGAAGAGTTTTACAATGTATGGCATATGTTCTTACTCGACACATGGTTATCCAGGCTTAGAAGTTTGCTCTGGTAAATTATATGTTTAATTTATTGATTTTTTTATATACGTAACAGTATTATTTCACATATTAGCTATTTAATTCATTGTAATCGTTCTGATCTTCATGATATTCTTTAACATGCCATGCATATTAATTCTATACAATAATCTTGTAGGTCTTGTAACAAAAGTGTATTTTGGATGTAAATGTTGTGGACCTTCTCTGAAAGCTAGATGGCCCAAGTACCTACGAAAGCCAATGTATGATTGCTCCAAGGTATTCCTCCTAGAAGAACACCCTTATAGAAGAGAAAAAACTGCTTTCAATGGTAAATGAGAGAGAACCCAAAGGCCTCCAATAATGACACCAACTGAATGGCTTAGAGCATATGAGAGAGAGAAGAATAAGGAGTTCATAGAAATGTTTGATTCAAATGGGGAGCCTATGTTTTATGATCCAGAATCCTTTGACACCTATGTTGATAAATTTCCCATTGGGATGAAAATTAAATCTATATTTTATAACCTAAGACGTGCCATATCTTAATTATCTGCATTTGTACGTTGGATCACGTCAAAGGAGATTCATGTGGCTAGCATTCCACGGTGGCGTCAAGAGATAGTTGAGATTATTTGTATGTTTGAGAAGGAACTACCGATGAGTTTCATGGACTTGCAGGTTCATCTCCTAATCCACCTCATAGGTGAGGTTGAATTAGTTGGGGTGGTTTCTTGTCATTGGATATTCTTCTTAGAGAGGTACATGAATAAATTGAAAGGTTTTTTTCGACAAAGGGAAAAACCCGAGGGGTCTATGGCAGAAGGGTACATATCGCCTGAGTTTTTCTATTATGCTAGTGAGTACATCAAGAAAATCAACAACAGACCAAGTGCAGATATTTGGGATGATGAAAGGGATGAAGGTAAAAGAGAAGGAGAGTTGCTCGAAATGAGTGGAAAAAAGCTCTTGATAAAGAGTAAGCAACTTATAATTTTTCAAATTTACACAAAGTAAATGTTCATGTTGAACTTCGATATAATGTATATTTTGATCTCTATGTACTATATAATGTCAGTTTGATTTCATTAACGAATGTAGAAATTCAAGCAATCAATAAATTCTTTCTTTACAATTCTGAAGCGACACAACCGTGGGTCTCATTGCATGAACAAAATAGGATGAAATGGGATAGTGACAGGAAATAATTCAGACGGTTGAATGGTAGAAGTGTTCCTTATCCCGATCATTTAAAATAAAATATGCCGAAAATATTCCCCAACAGTTGGGTTGATGACCAAGTCAGAGAGAAATACGGTGCAACTGGTCGTTACCTGTGTGCTAATGAGGATGCGCTAAACGTAGGGATTGGGAGCAACAACTCGGTGAAAATCTATTTAATTTATATGTACATTTGAAACTTGAAAGACATCTATGTTTCATATTTTAACTGCTGGGTTATTATAAAACACATGACACTATGATTTTTTAAATTTTTTTATAATAGGTGCATTTGTTCCCATCTATGTGGGCATATGGACACCATTTTCGCACATATAATGTCGATGCTGGAAACATCACACAAGACTGTGGAGTGGAAGTTGAGTTCAATCAATCTAGTCAATCTAGCCACCATAATCAAAACCTAGTACGAGGGACGTTAGGTTACGTCGGAAAGATATAAGAGATCATTTAAGTGGATTTCTCTTCTTTCCAATGTATTATTTTTAGGTGGAAGTAGTGGGACAGCTTTGATCGGAATAATGTAAAGGAAGATCGTGATAGTAGGGTAATATGTATCAACTCTAGAAAGATGTGGGATGAAGCTAAGGAGCCCTATGTCTTCCCCAAAGACTGCAACCATGTGTTTTTTTACCCAGATGTGTTGGATAGGGATTAGTGGTTCGTATTGAGACATGACCCTAGATCAAAACATATTTTTGAGAACAATAGTGTTATCAGGCCATGTGAGATGGAAGATAACGAGGGTGATCATGAGAACCGAGAGTGATATGGTACATGTGTTATTTGATCATAAATATTTATATTTTTTAAGATGGGCTTTTCGAAACATTATAATACTTATTTTGAATTAATTGGTAATTTTCATTGTGTTAATGTTAAAATCAATATTTCAGTTGATAATTTGCAATTATGTTGATCTCAAAAGAAATGGCGTACTATATAAAGTTCTTTTTTTTGTATGTAAGATCGTAATAAAATAATGATAATTCTAAAGCACATTAATTTATTTGCATTATTTTCTAAACTTTATGATGTTACAATAATTCATATTATTCTATATTTATTATTTTACAATTATTTAAAAGTTTACAAATTTACAAATTTAAATTTTTCAATAAAATAATTTCACATTAATACAATTAAAATTTTCACGTTAATACAATTAAAATTTTACAATTTTCTTACATACAATTAGAATTACAATTACAATTACAATTTTACAATTACACATACAATTACAATTAAAATTACAATTACAATTTTATAATTTTACATACAATTACAATTACAATTACAATTTTACAATTACAATCATTTCATAGTAATACAATTAAAATTTTACAAATATTTTACATAGAATTAGAATTAGAATTAGAATTTCACGTATTACAATTTTTGAATTTTACATATATACAATTACAATTTTACAAATTTAAAATTTACAATACAATTACAATTTTACAAATTTACATATATACAATTACAATTACAATTTTAGAATTTTACATACAATTACAATTTTAGAATTTTACATATATACAATTACAATTAAAATTACAATTACAATCATTTCACAATAAATTAAATATTACAATTATAATTAAAATTTTACAAATATTTTACATATAACAATTACAATGAAAATTACAATTAATACAAATACAATTAAAATTTTAGAATTTTACATACAATTAAAATTAAAAATATTACGATATTACAATATCATGATCATTTAATATTAAATTAATTAATAAACATCATGGTCATTATAACCATTGTACAAACATCATATTTGAATAAAAAACACATTAAAATTCGCTAACATCATTGTCATCATGATCATTTAACAAAACACAATTAGCATTATATAACATCATCATAACACAAACATCAAATATACATCTCATGTGAAATAATTGTTATCACATACACATCTATCTACAAGCTACACATTAAATGAACATATATGACATGACCTAACAATATACACATCATGATGATCACCAACATGTAAATTAAGTACACCTGCAACATGAACATAAAAAGCATGAATATATATATATATATATATATATATATATATATATATATATATATATATATATATATATATATATATATATATTACTGAATAATGTCAAAAATATACAATTGTAATATAAATGTCAAATATCAGCTAGTGGTACATCATCAATAGCAGTACTAGTCGGGGCATGCTCAGTTAATGGTGCAGCCTCGACAAGCTTAGTCAATACATGTTGATCATCACGTGCCTGCCGATATGGTACTAGTGCCTCATGCTGATCAGGATCAATTTTCAGTTGCTCATCATGATGACTGGACATGGTCGATGGCCCAGCCTGCTCTCCATGATGACTACTACTCGATGCTAGTGGAGGCTGCTCATCTGGCATTGTGCAAGGTGAATGATGATCACTACCCTAATCGTGATCATCAGATGATGCATCACTACTCATGGAGTGTCGATCACGTGCTAAGTCTCGACCATGCCTATAACATGCAACGATCCTCCTCAATTGCGTATCTAAGGTCGTAGCTCCTACAACATGCCACATCAGGCTGTACATTTCATGAAGTATGCCTCTCCACATATGTAGTAGCCTACCATCGGCCTATATGTCTCTCATAGTAGTGGGCCTAACTCCCGTCTCAACAATCAATGCACGGAGTTGGTCGCCCAACTCCAACCTGAATCTGCTACCAAGCCTACAACACCTAGAAAAATGCGGTACTGGCACACCAGCAGGAGCAGGTCTCTCTGCACTGGCCTCATGATCATTGGCATCTGAATTATCTTGATTGTCATCAGGATCCACACCTAGATCATTTGGTGGCGCTGATATGTACTCACCATAAAAATACCCAATGTCTGCAAAATATATACAAGTACATAATGATAATTAGACAATTTCATTATACAATTTAATTAAAACAAGTTAAAGAACATGTTAGAATAAATTTTAATAAAACACTAATATTACCTCTATCATTTGGTGAGTCATCATCTTTGAAGAGGATGTTGAAAATCCAATCCAAACTAGCATAAGGATAGGGGACCATAACAAATGGATGATCGTCAACACTAGCTAGCAACTCTAGTGCATCATGTGATATCCTCATGGAAAACTCAATCTTGCCCCTCTTGGGCATCATCTGTCCCCACATGTGCATCTCTTCATGCAACATTGGCCTACGAGGTTGTCGAACAAAAGTAGGCCTCATCTCTGGAAATCTCTCAAAAGATAAAAAAAATAGCTCTGAAGAAAAAGGGATGTTGACCCTCCCTTGTGCTTGAGCACGACATCTATCTAAGGCTATACAAAACTACTGCAAAAAAATGGAAGACCACCTGACAAGTCATGGCTCCTGTACTAAATAATCAACATAATATAGAAGTGGGAAAATAATGCATTTCCCATCACTAGTCTTGTGTGAAATGTTCAAAATCAAAAGTGAGAGGCACCTCACTGCCTCACTACCAAATTTAACAATACGTAACTATCGTACAGAGACCTGAAAATCTGAAGGAGATAATATATCTACACTAATGTATCTCTGAGAGTACGCCAACTAACTCCTTGTTGCATATCCAATTGGAACATTTGGGAACGAGGGAAAATCCACCCCTCTCCTTGATAGCCGAGTAATGAAATAGATGTCCTCCTCAGTGGGCATGTACCACTAGTTAGGACCAACTCGTAAAGGTTGTAGGTGGGCATTCCACTTGCTAATAAGATGTCGTAAAAACACACCATGGCCCTTTAGGGAAGTAGCCTCCTCATAGAATTTGAGGAGGCTTACCTGCCTTAGGAGCCCTGGGGTAGCTGTTGTAATAGGGCGAGGGAACACATCTCTCTCCCTCTCTCGTGTCTCCCACTCAATAAAAATGTTATACTGGTATGCTTATTCTTGATGTTGTTCCCTGTGTTATCTCCTTTCACGTCTATTAATGATTGACATTTTAAATAATTTTTTTTTTTATTAAATGAGACATGTATTTAGGAATATACATATATAATTAAAAAAAAAAAATAGTTGGTGCACCACAAAAAACAGGCATGCACTGCTAACGGGGCGTATTTTTTTATTGCACACTGGAGGTAGTGCACCAGAAAATTTACAGCATACAGGAGGTGGTGCACATGAAAATTTTTAGTGAACTATCCTCCTGGAATTTTTCATAAGTCAATGGTGTGGTGGTATAAAATATCGCACCATTGACTATGGAATAGTATCGAAGGGCACTGCATTGAGCAAACTAGACACCCCGGGGCATATGGTTTGGTCAATGCACCTCCCTATTGACATCATTACTTAGTCAACAGTTCGGTATTTTACCAAGCCGCACTATTGACCTTGTAGAAATGCCAGAATGTGGTGCGCTAACAAAAATACCCACCCCATGGTAGATATTTAAGTCAACACATTGTATTTCCATTATTCGATAAGGTCAACAGTGCATCTAGGTAATCGACTGCTCCACGCTTTTTTAAAATTTTAAAATATTAGTGTGTGCCTTTCAGTACTGCCCTAGTGCGGATATTGTAAGCATTGGTTGCAGTGAAGCTTATAAATTTACAGGCAACACTGCTAACCGGGTCCGTAAATTTATAGGTAGCACCACTAGCCGGTGCGAGTCGAACTACTCGAGCACACCACGCGAGATTTTTTTTTTTTTTAATGATTAATTTTAAGTTAATTTATAGTTCTAATCCGCTAAAAGGCTTAATTATGGAAAAACAAGAAAAATACCTGTACATTTGGCCATCGAGGAGGCATATTGGCTATAAAATTTGCAAAAGTAAATTTTCTCACCATTTTGAAAAATTCAAAATGCAGATTGGTGGACAATGTAGAACGGCAGTGCGTGCAATAGGTGCAATTGGAGCACCGATGTGAGGGCAGCTCAGACAAGGATAACTTGCATTGGTGCTTGAGATCTCACAAGCATTGAAAAGTGAGAAATGCGGTTTTTTGGCTGTATTTTTTTTTTATTTACCCTGTTTTGGTGTGCGGGGCTTTATAGGTGCACCGGTGTAGTTTTGTAAGACCGCACTGGGTGATTTCAGTTTTGACGTGGGGTTTTAGGGTGCACTGGTGTGGAATCTTTGTAAAGAACCAGTGCACTGCAGTAATAAGACACACCAGGGTTGGGTTGTATGGAGTGCAAGGTGTCCTGTGTGCCAATGTTTTTTGTGCACCAATGCTTTTTTTGGTTGAACGCACCGGTGTGGGTTAGGATGATAAGCACACTGGACAAAAAAAATCTACAAAAGCATCCACCCGCCAACCTTCTCTAGTAACCTCCGCTACAAATAGAAGTCTGGGGTATTTTTATAAGGGGTTCCTCAAAAAAATATACTATAAGTTCTTTTCCATGTAGTGCAAGTAACCCCTGTACCAGACTGTGGGTTGGGGTAAAGCCAATATTGTGTGGCTTGGTGGGCCTAGGAATCCTTGCCAGTGAATGAAGGGATATATGGTAAATCCAAGAGGTGGATTACTCTCCATTGGGGTTAGTAGTATCGGGATTGGATGTACAGTAAATGCTAGAGAGTGGGTATCAGTGTAGGACCTAGTGATCCTTGGATCAGACTGTGGATTACGATAAAGCTTGAGAGACTAGGAGGAAGTAAAATTCTTCATGGTGTAGGTAAATAATTTTGGTAGCATCCATGTTTGTTTGTTTATTTTTATTTGGTTATGAGTCCCACATTCATTCTTGGAATATGTCACAAGGTTGATTGGTTGAAGAGAGATTTGGTTCAACCAATCTATGGTCATGTGTAACGTGGTAGTATCATCCCCGGTTAGTTTTTACATTCATTAACGAGAAGTTCATTTCCTTGGAATTTGATGTTTAAATTTACTGGTTTATATGTGGACCCTATGGATGATGTATCCATGATATTTTTTTTGTTATTATGTTGATTATGAGCTTGTATCCTGACAGTGATGAAGTATGGCTCACCTCATGTTTTCATTTGTAAATGAATAAAAAATGTATCTAGGACATAATAGATGATATTGCAACTAATAATGTAAGGTAAAAACTATTCTTATTGATTCTTAGATAAGTATGAGACCTCCATGTTCAGATATGTTGTTTACACATGTAGATTACATATTTGTGATATATTTGAAGAAATTCCCATCATGGATGGTAGGGTTCCATTCTAAGTATTGTCAAGATTTTTTCCAATGCATCATTGTTTCACTATTTTATTTAATTTTTGAACTTGTCATTGACTTCTAGGTAGTGGCCTGGGCTCTAGGCCTAAAAAAGTGCCTTAAATATCATGGACGTAGGAACAATTCAAGGAAATTTAGTCCCTAGACACAGGCATGTAGGATTTTGCATGCGTCAAGAGCCTCCCAGAGACATTAATGATCATACTATAGGAGCATGTAGGGGTTAAGTGGTCTAAGAGCTCAGTGGGACCCATGGGCTAGTTATCTGAGTAGTTGAGATGGTTTCTAGGAGTCTTGTTGTTGATGTGGAAGGTTTGTATGATGTGATTCCATCAATTCCACTTCTTTAAGGTCACATAGGAGGTTGATCTGATCATAGTAGCCTCTTGTCACATGTTTACCCCAGTTGGTCTATTGCTTGGGTAAATATGGGAGGAGGGTGTTACATATTTTTGTCTCTTTATTCGGCTATTTGTCCATTTTTCCCCAATCTTCTGTTCCACGTTCGGATGTTTCCTTTGCATTCTAACCCCCATATTCTCCAAATATCCCCACCTTATTTCTTAGGGTCTCCATGAGGAGGTGTAAATTGCGTCTTATATTTGCAACTTGTTGTTTGAGCCGCGAAAACCACACCTCTACAGGATCATAAGGTTCATTTACAAATTCATCAGCCATGATTAGGGTTTTATGATTTTTGACCACGTCGATCTAGATCCCTGCATTCTGCAAAAAATAACCAAAGAAACATGTTGTGATACCAAATTATCCATAGACTTCCATGGCTATTTCACTTGACAATTCATCACAACATATTTGATAATATTATTTTAAAAATGTAATATTTTACATTATTACAGTTTTATTAAGGTTTAAGATATGTAGATTTAATTTTAATTAATGCATGCATGAGAATATAAATTATGCATAAATGTAGAGAACGAGAAAAATAGCTCATAGTCACATATGACACAAGATTATCTCTTTGGGAAACCCTTTTGGGATAAAATCCTGCTCGAAGGTGAGGTTGCTTCGCTCTCTTTCTATATCTGGAAATATGGCTGCAGGTACAAAGAAGTAATGCATGTGGTCTGTGGGATGCTATAGTGCACATATCATCTCTGTGTGCTCTACCTCCTATTTCTCCTAGCTATATTTTCTCTGCTATGGAACAAAATTCTCTCGAAAGAATGGAATTTCTCTTCCTCTTAGTGGCTCGGTTATAGCACAACCCGATTGTAATATCCCTATTTTTCTAGTTTCATATAGACAGTTAATAATCCTAAAGTTTAAGGGGAGATAAAGGAAAACTATATGTGGACATATTATTTTTGAAATAAAAAAATGTGAAAATTTATTATTGTGCAAAGACTAGAGTAAATTAGAGACCAGGATTTCAAATCCACAAGGATGGAATAAAATCCTAAGACTTCCCCAAAATTCACCAAAAATACTTGGAGAAAAATAAAATAAAATAAAAATATTAGATGGGAGATAAAAATCTAATAAATGCCTCAGTAAAGTGGAAACTTATTGAGAAGAGGTGAGAATAAAACTAGAACGAGGAAAAAGATGGTTTTAAAGAAGTTTTTGTGGAAAAA
This sequence comes from Pinus albicaulis, assembly GCA_034641835.2. Classification (NCBI taxonomy): domain Eukaryota; kingdom Viridiplantae; phylum Streptophyta; class Pinopsida; order Pinales; family Pinaceae; genus Pinus; species Pinus albicaulis. Next base: position 804,853,755 of record CM076573.1, on the reverse strand, counting down.
ACAAAAGAAAAGCTTAGGCTAAGGGAAAACGACATCCCAAATTAACTGGACGCAGTTATGGAAACATGTTGAGGGAAATAATTCTTAAATAAGCTATTACTAGGTAGACAAGAGGTTTTCTACACTGAGGAAAAATTGGTCTCTACTCAAGGGGAGCTATGGATTAAGTTCAAGTTTGGGTGAAAAATAGTCTTTACCAGATTGGTATGCATATTCTATGAATTTTTGTCTTATATTTCTGTTATATTTTATGAAATTATGATGTAGTTAGATACGATTATATTTTATGAACTGTGGCTGAAATTTTTATACATTTAATTTATAAATTAAGTATAATAGTCTATTAACTTTAGAAATAAGTAGTTTTCATATGTATTTAACATAATTTTAACCATAGTTGGTATAGCTAAATATTCTGTATGGTTACATAGACTAAATGGAATATTATGACCAACATAAAGAATCTCTAAACCCTAGGGAAGGTTCTAAATCTGTTATTAGGTCTATTTGATAAATTTTAGTACATATACAGAGAAAACAATATAATTCAACCCTAACCATAACAATAAATTATTGAAAAGATAGGAAGATATAAACAAAATATAGTTTACATAATTAGCGTAAAAATAAACATATATCTCAATGATGCATAGACAATTCAGATGTAAACTTTAAATAGAAAAATGGTACTAGAGATTTGAAGGAGGAACAAATATTTCCAATTAAAATGTAACTGGAAGTATAGCATGATGTCATAAAATAGATATTTTATATTTTAAGCATATTCCAACATATAGGAACAGATATGTACTGAAAATAAATATGTTTAAATTTCATATAACAGCCCTTACATATATGAACATCCTCTTATGGGGATGAGGATCAAAACTGCCTTCCTATTTAGTTAAAGATAATAATTACAATATTTTAATTACAAATTGAATGGAGTCATCCATAAAAATTTAACTACACAGTATTCAGTTGAAATTTGTAAAATGAGAGGTTGTTGAACCCTCTATATTAGGATGACCAACCTAGAAGAAGACGAAACATGTCGTCAAATATTCTGACATGGGATTGTAAAGAACTATAGTGGAATTGAATGAGATATAAAATACATGTAACGAAGCATGTACAAAAGTGTTAGAATATTACTAACTATATTGAAAATAATTAGAAAAAGATAGAGAGTTGGTACACTTAATAATAATAAAAACTATACCTGTCTAAGGATCAACAATGTAGAAATTCCTCCTGTACATCATAGAAATGAAATGTTAGGTACAGGAAGATAAAGAGACTGAATAAATTTGAATATTGTAATTAATTACAAATCAGAGATAAGTAATTAATTACCTATGAGGATGGTTGTCGCCTTGTATGGTGGATCTTGACATAGTTGAAGAAATTATGCAAATATGGAAAAAGTGGTTTTATAGAATTAGAAATAGAGGAAAAGATTGTAATTTTTAATTATAATCAAAATTTCGACTTCGACCAACTCTAATTGGTTTGAGTATAAAAGGACTTTAATATGAAAATGAGATAGAATCAAATTCAATTCAGAAATTTCATCAATTTATAATAATTCAAATTGAAGTATATGGATTATACAGTATATATATGAATGTAAATATACAGATAGACATTACAAATGTATTACAAATTAGAAATTACAAGTATTGTTAAAGACAATGCAATTATAGAAATTAAAATAAATTGGATTTTCTAATTAAAATTTCAAATAAACAAAGTAGACTTCTGCTAAAATGAAATTGAGGGAAACGAGTCATCAACTCCTGAAGAAGTTTAGAGATATTAATTAACATAAGTCTTACCAATACAGAGGCAATAACAAACATTGGCGGAGTATGAAGCCGAGACAAGCTCGTATCACCAACCCTTCTCTGTCAATGAAAATGTAATTCGAGCATATATATATATACAAAAAATCGATACAAAGAAGAAGCATCTCTTGATAAGTCGAATCTATAGTTATCAATAGTAGGATACAATGAACTAATTTGATTGCAAAAATCAAAACACTGTGAGAAAATAACACTCTGTCATTATAACGTCAAGGGAATCAAAATATGAAAATCTTTGCATCACTTTCAAAGTTGCTAGTAAAATCGTCTCAAATAAACTATATATAAATGTATCGAATAATGAAAGAGAACCAATTGTGTTATTGGAATAATGAAACCAGAGAAACAAATTCGTAATGGTCAAATGGATGTAATTTGGGGCAAAGTCCCAATTCACCATCCTAATTTAAAATTGTGTTTAATGAATTGTAAATTAAAGTGAAACTCATAATCTAGTCAATTGCACAAGGGAAACTATGAATAGGGTTGAAACCCTATGTTAACATACACATAAATTCAATTCAGGAAGGAATACGAAATCAGGGAATGGAAAAACAAACTAATTTTAAATTTTAGCTCAACTCATATATACAATTACGAAATGGGGAATTTAATATGTTACGAATATTAAATTGAACTACTGAGAAAAATTCGAACTGTGTGATATCTGATATGGGAAGGAACGTAATCCAATTCACGATTAAGAGCATAAGGAATGTAAAGTCTTACCTTTAGGCCATAGGGTTACTAGAGGTATGAACGGTAACACAACAATAACCAAAATGGTAGCTCTTTCATAAACAAACCTGCACACCATAGAATAATTCTTGAATAATTCTTAACAAATACCGTATAAAAATGATATTTTGCATAACAAAACCATTTTGGTAGAGGGAAGAAATAAAATACACAAATAATATTCAAATGAAATAGAGATGGGTCGAAAATACTTTTACCTAAAATATGAAGTTAAGCCACAAAAGGTGAAGGCAAAGGTTCATTGAGTATGCTAGTAAGTCACGCAGGAGCGAAGACGTAGGGAGATGAGGTATGAATACATGTCTCAAATGGATTTCTCTAAAATCCATTATACATCATGAGAAAATTTCTCTGTATGTGGCTCGCACCAAAGATAATTCGACAAAATGAAACAACAAATAAACCACGAATTTCCAAACCCTAAGTCATTTAAAGTAGTGGAAAATGTGAATTGATTTTCATTGTTGAAGCGAAGGGAGACCAACCCTACATGCATCCTAAAAGGTACGCTGCCATGTGACAGTCAGGTGATAAGATAGTGTCATTAAATTGGTTACAATTCCGAAATGATAAGAATTAAATTTTGTATGGTGGAAATCCCGTCAACATAAATTTCTAAGATCTCCAAATTAAAAATAAATTATTAACACCGTGATATTCTTATTACATCGTATGGGTAGTATAAATTGATATGAATAGGGTACATAACGTAAATAATACAAAGTTAGTAAAGGTTATATGGAGAAAATATGTTTCAAAATAGTGAACATTGTAAAAATGTTTCACATATCCCTAACCTCACCTTAAGTATAAAGGTGGCTGGGTAGGTATGCGTAATATATAAGTGGACCCAAATAGCTTTACCTTGTGACTTTTTTACATAAATATTTTATATAGAGGTGGTAATATATGTATATATAAAAGGTATTTCAAATTGTTTAATAGGTAAAGAGGTATATATTTAATTATGTGGAAAAATCTATATATATAATGGACTACTAGGTAAAGAGTTATAGATATATTTTGTTGGGGTAACTATATATATATATATATAAGGCTAAAGTAGATTATAATAAAATAAATAACATAAATTCTAATCCTATGAGGATAGGAATTGACAATAGTGAAGCATACATTAGTTAACATTTAAAATAACGAACATGGATACACGACAAATTAAGATTCGTTCTTTGGTAAATAAAGGTAATATATTTTTGTAATGAATGTAGTTATTAAGAGATCAATGATTAAACAAAGATAAGGAAAAAAATCTATTTTAGCAATGAATATCTGTAATATTGTACTGTAGCGACAATATTCAATGACAAAAGTGTCGAAAAATAATTCTGAGTACTACTAGAATGACTATAAATAGATTTTTTTTTAGGTAAGTGGAGTTGTTACACTAATAGCCTACTAGTGTTTAATTTTGACTACATAAACTCCTAACTACAGTTATAAAATTGAATCTTATATATTATTTTACATAAAACACACATGGCTAGCCCCTTTTGCATTAATACTGGGGGTTGACATAGCATCCTCCCCAACAATAGGTGTGAAAACAGGAAGATCAACTTCTGAGTGGCATAATTTTTGCATACGTGCTTCGATTGACACAATTCTTGCATTGTTGGAAAGGGATATTTGTGTAGTATAACATGGAAAGGTAAAACCTCAAGTGACAAATTTTTACCCCCAAAAAGTGTCGTTTCATGTCTCAAAACACTCCCACAAGGTTTTAGACCCCATTTTCCACACTGGGTCCTGCCAGTAAAAATGGTCCCATGAGATGATTCCTCCACTTTTTACACTCCAAATGAACTGGCATGGAAGAAAAATAATATAATGATCTAGTATAGATCATCATGTCAAGAGCTTGAACCATTTTCAAACAAGATCACCTCTTGCAGTGTTTACTAGACTTCTGGAGACCCTTGCGAATATCGAAGAAAAAGCGACAAGATCACAAAAACATGTTTTTGGAGCACCCACGAAGGTTCATTTTTTAAGTCAAATTTAGGAAAACCTTTAAATTTTTTCCTTTCATAATGTTTACAACTCAAAACATCTCCTTTGTACAAACTGCTTATTGAATTTGAGTGGGATTTTGTTGTGTACAAGTAAGTGTACCATTTTTTCAAAATAACAATTATTGGTCACCTTGCATACAAACAGGGGTATCTAAACCATTAAAATCACCCAAGAATTACAGCTAGCCTGAGCCACACTAGCCCTTAGGGTTTGGAACCTGTGACCTTTTCACAATCGAATGCCTTAATAGAAAACCATTTCACAATCTATTCTATGCCCTCCACATATATATATATATATATATATATATATATATAGACGATGAAAAGGTTTTCTATTAGGACATTTCATGGAATATAATTAATTTATTTATGAACCACATTGAGTGCTATAATGTTTTATTATTAATCATATTTTTTTAATACAACATATTATGGGATGGGTGACCTCCCGGGAAGTCCCGATTATCGGGTGCAAACCCCGAAAGTGATGATTGACACTATGTGATTCGTTTGACTAGTTTCAATCCCACTTCTTCACCCCTGTGAGCATCACCCGATGCAATGAGTGCTAAGTGGACTATTCAAATATCATGAGAAATTAGTCAGTTACGAATACCTCTCATGGAAATGGTCATAGATGAATGACTTACATAACGCAGTTGAATTTCAAAAATTATATCTAATATAATGCACCACGGAAACCCCTCATACTTAAGAAGGAATTTATTTTTATTTACTTTTTCAATTACTTAGATTCTATTTTAGAATTGAAATATTTTACTCTATTCAACATTAAAATAAATTTTCTTAATCTTATTTTATATAAATACATAGATAATAATTATACAACTTCTTCCTATTTGAAAGTAGAAATATACGACTTATTTTATGTTTAATTACTTTATCTCTCTAAAGTTGATATAAATTTTATTAGTTAATATGGATACAATTATTTTATTTATGGATTAAAGTGAGAATAAAATGTTTTCCTCAATTTCCTTGCATATTAGTTGTCATATCAACAATAAAGCAAGTTAGGATAATGTGAATGTGATTAATAATGTTTTAAAATTTAAACAAAATTTGTATTTTCATTTTCTCTTTTCTATAGCTTACATTGTTTTGTTTATTTAGCGATTTTGTTTTTGTGGTTTAAGGAGAAACATGTCAACTTGAGGTTAAGCATGGAAGGAATTATGCATATCCATCATACAGGATTATAAAATACACCTCTTAGTGCAATTATGTAATTTTGGGAAATTGTAAGAAATTTTAAAATTATTTCGTATTATTTTTTAGATGTATCGTTTTTTAAATAATTAAAGTTAAATTAAAGCTAGAAAAATTAGAATAAAATAAAAAATACAATTAGTTCAGATAATTAAAAGTAATTTGAAAATATTTTATATATAATTACCGTACATATTTCATAATTCTATTGTACAATTACCCTTTCTTCTAACATGCCAAGTGAAATCACAAGTTTTAAAATTTTATACATTAGTAAGCCTGTAAGGAAAAAAATAGAGTAGATGACAATAATGAGGTGTGGCCCATTGTCACCACATCGAATACCATTTTCTCTTTATGGATTTCCACCAATGGGAGGAGTCCCTGTGTATAGGTCACCTATAAGAGATTTTCTAGGCTTAGAGGTTTAAGATGATACAACAGGCTTCCAAAGGAGGGATCAACATAAGTACAAGGTTTATCAATAAGGAGAAAATTCATATCTCTTAAATATGTCAATTTATGACACACTATACCTAGATTTTGATTAGTATCATGTAAAATAGAATGGCCTAAAGTCAAGGTACCAATAAAAGGTTTCCCATAATATATTACAACGAGATAGTGGATCATGAACCATTCAAGAAGCCCTCAAATTTAAGCTTAACCAAACTAGATTTTCTCCTAGGGAAAATAGCTATGGAAAGAAAAAATATGGAGAAAAATAAAAATACAGCCTCTAAGAGGAGTGATTATAAGGAAACTGATTCAACACTTTATGTTTAATCCCTTCAACGCCGAAAATCTCTCTCTTAGGAATTCTTTCACGAAGCCCTAATTTAGGTCGGTTATTATTGAGAGGGTTGAAATAAGAGAGAAAAATGGTGCAAAGTTCAATTTTCTGATAAGATAAAGGTTAATCACCTATTATACAAGACCAATGCCTAGCCCTTGCATTGATCAAGTCTATGGGATTGATATATTAGTTATATATTGCAAAGGAGTAAAGAAAATTTGGTGCCCTAATAGAAAAAGCCTAAATATTATCTTTATGGGGGGTAGACAGTCACTTGGTAGAGATAAATCAAAGATTCACCAATGATATTACAATTAATATGTTATTCAACCAGTAATGCGTTCAATAAAAACATATAATTTTTATGAAATTGATTTTCAAAAAATTAGGGCACATAGAAAAACCGTAGTTAACTAATATATTCCATACATTAGATACAAAAACTAAACTTTAGCAATGAAAAGGCTCAATTACATGATAATATGCATGATTAATCCTTTCATTGATCCAATATGACTACTCCAAAGACAAGAATTATCTCCAATAAACAAAATGATCCACATATCACAACTATTGAAAGCTTCAGTAAATAAGGCTTGTTTATGAGAAGACATCTCAGAAAATCTAATGAATACTCTATCAAAAGCTCCAAAACATGTACTCAACCATTTAGGTACAACAAAAAATGCTTTAAAATTTCATAACTTTGGGAATATTTCATGAGACTATATATGTGACATGAAGTGGAATCCTAAATAGATTAGGAAAGAAAGAAAACCCATTAAGGTTTGGAGAAGAAAAAATGTCAACAAAGAAGAAGGAATATCGTAATGGGAAGCATCATTGCAAAAGAAAGACACCCTTGGCCATTGATTTCAAAGGGGGAGATAGACAAAGAGAAGCATGGATATTATGTGCGCATTGTAGAAATAGGTAACTAGGTTCGGTCTTCATAAATATGAAATGTAGTATTGATTCTTGTATGTTGTAAAATGGCAGTTTTTTTTTGTAGCATGGGTTTCATGTTGAAAGTCATTCTATTTAAAATTAAATCACCCATTAAGTGCTTCTAGGGTTTTCCATAGAGTCGGAAAGTTAATAAAGTCATTTTTCATATGAAGAACCCACTGGGAATATTGTAACATGTCAAAAGAATTATTTTTTTATTTAAAGTGTCAAAATACCCCTCCAATACCAGGTTGATTTGAAATCTAATAATTCAACATGATTAGGGCATGTATTCCTCCTTGGAAGCTTATATATAGGATAGAAATCAACCTCCTATGCACACTCACTCACTTCTCATAATCGAGACGAAGTAGAGGTAGAAGAAAGGCAAGAGAAAAAATATATAAAAAAGAAAGAAAAAAGGGTTTGGGTTGGTACTCTCTCTTTGTCATGTGCGAAGATGAGGCTAGGGTTTTGCAGCTACAAGGTCGAAATAGTTAAGTTGTGGAAAGAAGGTCGAAAGTGGTGGAGTAAAGGACGTTTAGGTCATCTACTAGCCCTCTAAGGAGAAGCAACCCAAGAGAAGGAGAAATGAACATTTGGAAGCCCTAATTTTCCTCACATGTGTGGAAGTAGTAATTGTTTCAAGAGCCAAAATTTTCAGACCTGTAGTGGAGGTTGAAGTTTTGTATATGGGGGTCGAAATTGTGTAGTTGGAAGTTATTTCACTAGCTTTAACTTGGATAGAAGTAACACATCATAAAGAAGGTATAGCTTGGTCTTGGAAGGGAATTAGTCTTGGTCAAGGGATTTGTGAATTCGTCATTTGAAGAATCTATAAGAAGAGAAGATATTTGTGGGTTTTCCTCTCCAAAGGAGAGGTTTTCCCCTCACTTGTAGCCTAAATCCAGTGTTCTTGTGTATATTGATCTTCATGGTTTTAGTAGTTGTTTGATGATAAGAACAAAAACATAATAATTTACAAGCTAATAACTAGAAAAAAGTAAAAATACATCATAAGAAGTCATCAAGTATAAGATAAATCACCGTAATTATATCGCTATTGATTTCTCAACAAGCATGATGATAGGGGGAGTATTAGTATTGATGTTAATGAGAAAGGGGGATATTCTTGAATAAAATTGTCATTGATGTCAAAGGACCATAAGTAACTCATAAAGTAAATTAATATTTTGATGGATTGAATAAAGGAAAATAAAATAATGGATTAAACCATATTATTGTGATTTTTGAGACCATTCCAACGAGTTATGGCTTGCCTCCTAGCTAGGTTAAGTCATCTCTACTCATATTGAGTTGGCCCTATTTCAAAGAAAATGAGGCTTATAAATAGGCCATCCTCTCTATGATTCATCTAATGAATTCATTCAACAATTAAGAATTAATTCAAAACTGCAGATATGAAAATAAAAGGGATGCATACCTCACGAAACTAGGGAGCAAGGAGCAGGGAGTCTATCAACTATTCTAAAGAATATTTCCTATTTTATTCCAAGAAATATTTTTTGATATAATATAGCCATGTGGTATCCCTAAAATTTGTCCTTGTATCAATAATTTATTCCTTTATTCTGTCTCATAAATTTCAGCCTTGTATTTTCCTTAGGAATTGTTCTTTGTCTAAAAAATATCAAAAAAATTTTGGCCTCAGACTTGGCCTCAGTCCCAAAAAAACTGGCCCTAAGATAACCTTAGTTTTTTTATAGAAATTTTGGGCTTGCACTCGTATTAGTTTTGAATTTAGTTAAAGTATTTTTTCCCCTGAGATAGCCTTAGCGCGACATCTCTATAAGTTTTAGTTTTTCGTTGTTTAAGCCTAAGTTAACACCATATTTTGGCTCTATAATAGGGATACATTCGGCCCTGTAGCAACCGTTGTTGGAGCTTCATTGAAGCCTATATTAAAGCCAACTATTGGAGAACACTTTGATTAAGCCTTCAAGAAAATATTGATTAAGTGTTAAAGCAATATTTGATACCCGATTTGTATAATGTTTGGAGTAAACCTTGGTGCATATATTGTAGAATCTTGAAACTTTATTTGATACTTGTCTTGTATAATTTTGGGAGAAGTGCTTGATTCCTATGTTGGAGAAGTCTTGAAGAAAAAATTGATGCCTTATCTAAATGTAGAGAAGAGATTCTAGGTCACAATTTGGTGTAGCTAAAGGTAGGCCAAGTTGAGGCCCGGTTGGGTAGGACCAAAGGAATTGAGTGAGCCTTGTGTAAAGGAATATTCAAGTAAATATAAGGGTTTGGTCCAAATTTTGAGTTAGTATACTTCTTATATTAATAGACTGTATAGTGTGTGTCATGGAACCACAGGGAGACTAGAAATATTGTGTAAGATATAGCCCAACATAACCAATGCCTTGAGAGAAATATGTGGAGAGGGATACAAATAAATTATAATGGTGAGTCCACAAAAAAATATGTATTAGAGAGTGACACCATGGTGTTAAATGCCACACTTGGAGTCTTTTGAGCTGGGCATTTTTTTTTCTAAAAAATTGTTTGGAGTGTCATTGAATTGGTGGAATTCTTAAATTCACAACGTTGTAAATTAGGTAGGAATTTTGTTGCTTTTTTTTTATAGAGGCTAAGGTGTGCAAGGAAAATATAGGGTTGGTAGGGTCTTAGGGGAGAAGAAGCATCAATTTCTAGCTCTTTAGTATAGTAAATAGTGTGGATTATATGAGTAGTTTATATGGATTATATGACATTAAATCCACCTTGAAATGGAGGTTGTTATGTGTTAGAGAAATTAAGGAGATGACAATTAAACAATTTCTCTTATCATGACATTATCTTGTGATGTTTTGTTATTATTATTTATTCTTTCAATTTATATTTTATTATCATCAAGAGTAATGAAAATGAAAAAATAGAGGAAGACACAAGATGTAGGAACATGCCAAGGAAAAACCCCACTCTTTGGGGAAAACTTGTTGGGCCTTGGAAAAGGTATGTTTTATCCTCATATTAGCTTTATTTATCATTGAATTCCATGTACTTATCTTAATTTTTGGAATAAATATATAAGAAAATATTGTGAAAGCTGGGAAAGACCAATTATCAACAAATTGTGTGATTCTGGCATGAAAACTAAGTTTCTCTTGATTTTTATGTGCGGGAATCCGAATGGAACAACTGTTGTTCAAATGATGGGACAACAGTGGCCAGGAAAAGGAAACAAGACCATGTCTTTCTCATACGGGCCAGTGGAAGACTAGGAGGATTGAGTTTATTTTATAATGCAATCTTATTGATAGTTGTAAAATCCTCAGGATCCCCTGATCCCGAGGATCTGATATCATCTATTTGTTTTCCTTTAGATTATATAAAGCCGATAGGTGAAATAGAATGATAATTTTAACCCAAAATCTGTAATTTACATTTTGGCATTATTATTGAAGACAGAGTAATTACACTATGGTGTTGTTGTAAAAATATTATTGAATTTAATGAGGAAAACAATGTTTCCTTTGTAATTACATTATGAGTATATTTTTGCAGTGACTTCTGGAGACTCTGGGCCCTATCACTTGGAGATCTACTGCTTCTCTTGTGTTATATTTGTTTCTTTTCCTTTTCGCAATTATTCATTTTTGTTATCTCATACAATTACAATAATTCAACTACTGTTAGTATAGATCTTTATGATTTGATTTTACTGTGAGATAACTTTCAGCTACTGTTACTTTTATTCCTGTGTGTTATTATTTAATTAATTTATTGGATTAGTTGAAGCATTGTGATTGATTGTTGTTTCTTTTGAGTAATGTTATTGGAAATACTGAGTGATCAGTTATTGTTAGTTTGGGTTAAAAGTGTGAATCATAGATTGTTGTTCATTTCTATAATATCTCTTTTTTAGTATAAATTATTAATCTGTAATTATTTAAGAGTGATTCCTGCAATTCATAAGTTAGATTTAGTTTTTCTACAAATTAATTGAAGATATATTAAGATTCATGGTTTGTAATTTCTTTAAGTTTTTCCTTTGATTGAACTTCAAGAATTAGAAATGTAGTTATTGCAACGATTTAGAATCATTTACTCTTAGATAGCTTATGAATTCACTATGCACAAATAGTGCCAACACTTTTGAAACAAACAGAGGAATCTCTGGTTGATGATTAATGTAGGCATTAAGATTGATTTTTATAAGTCACCTTTTTGCAGCAACATTTTTGCGTCATTGCTGGGGAGAGTTTTAAAGATTGATTTCTTTTTTGAATTGGATTTTATTTTTGTGAAGGATTTAGGTGTTGAAAACGAGAGGTAAGAACCTACGTGCCAATAAGTAAAATTCTTGCTCAAAGCCCACTTTCCGGCAGATGCATATAGAGTAGATAGGAATAGATGTTTTTATGAATGACTAGGAAGAAAAAAGTAGAAATAGATCCAAATCCACCTCCCAAATCCACCAAACCCAAGGGGTCGGTAACCCTTGGAAGATCGATCTTTATATACAAAATCATAAGAAAAGCAGAATATCAGGCGTCAGTAGGACCTTTGATCACATCCAGAAAAATATCTACTATAATCCCTCAAGAAGCAGGCTCACCATCTGCAGCTCATGTCGAGATCCATAGCAAAACCAAAGGGCCTGAACAGAGCTTTCAGGATACCAAAAACTTGCATTCTGACCCTTCACAATAGGGAAATTCGTGAAATCTGCAAGAAGGAGAGGAAGAAGCTAGTGGTGTTGTAGGATAAAATCTACAGTCACCAGAAACTGGATCTCCTAATATCTCGGTGGAAGGAAGGATACTTGATATCCCAGATCAAGGTAGCGTTGTAAGACCCCTTTCAAATCCCCCTGTTTGTCCTTCCCAAATCAACTTTCCAAACTATTATCACTCATAAAAATGAAGCATCATTTGACAAAATCCTAGAGGTTCATGTGTAAATGGTAGGGTCATAGAATTCATTTCTCATTACTTGGTCAAAGGAAATTTTAAATTTTTCTTGTTTAAGTTTACCCTAAGGTCTAAACCCACTCATTTTCAAACTCCTTCATGTCATATCACTCATTATTTTCTGAATGATTTCAATTTCCAAGATTTTTGAATTGAAAATTCCATTTTAGCCAAGAATCCCTACTTTCATAGTGAATTCAGTGTAAAATAGGCAGAAAATGCTACAAAACTGGCTAATAGTTTCATAGCGAATATGAAGTATTTCTCTGTTTTCTGACTTTGAGAAGTCAACTTCAAGGGCGGTTTCTAGACAAAAAAACAAGTATTTTAAGAAACTAAGGTTATTTTCCAGCACATATCAAGTAACAATAACCTCTTTTATTTTTCTCAACGGTGCTACATATTTGGACTTAAAGGGATTTATTTCAGCACTATTTTCAGAATGCAGAATTTTCGTATTTTACACATGTTGCTCAAATGCAGATTTTGGACAGGCAGAAATGGTTTTCAAAAAAACAAGAGAGGTTTTTCTTAATGAAATAATTACATACAAAAATCTCCTTCAGTTTGGAAATATCCATCCAAGATATGGAGATAAGAGCTCAGCTTTGAACCCCATGTTTTCAGAAAAAAATAGAGTCATTTTAATTAAAAGGTACACAACCATGTATGAGGTCATCATTACCCTTTTGGCATGTGTGTGTCATGATTTAAGCATCAGCTATCATCCTAAGCTACTATTTGTCACTAAAAATTCATTATTTCATGTGAAACATCTCAATGTCACTTTTTGAGAGCTGCTTCATCACACCAAGCAGCTTGCTGTCTAATTTGGCTTTCGAAGTGTCACCTTTTTAAGAGGGCAACTTGGTTATAAAAGGAGATGATCATGTACAAGAGAGCACACAAAGGAGGCTATGTGGATAATATAGAAGCTCATGGACCTTAATTTATTTTTTGAGGACGCTATCTTTGTTGAAGCATGCATCAGTTCAAGTTGTTTGAATTTCTGTTGGAGATAATAAGGAAATGGCTATGTTTTTGGACTGTTTGAGAAGTAAGTTTAAAGAGAAGCTTGATAATTAACAGAGATGAATTTGGAAATCATGAGAGAGGTTATTTTCAAGCACAGGACAAGGAAAAATTAATTCTCTCACTTTTCTCATAGCTTCTATCAGTTGGGAGATACAAGGATTTATTGAAACCATATTTTCAGAAAACAAAGTTTTCCTGTTTTACACATGTTTTCCAAATGCAGGTCCTGGACAGCTGAAGATTTTTTTCAAAAACCCAAGAGAGGTTTTTCTTCAAAAAATTATTATTTAATACAACCTCCTCCATTGTTTCAAAATACATCATGGATTGAGAGATATAATCTCTGTTCTAAGACCTAGTTTTTAGAAAAAACAAGAAAAATCTGCAAGGATGTCTTAAATATGAAAGTTTTGAGGCCTATCAGAAGGTGAATTTTGTGGGGAGATGTCTCTAAGGATGATGAAGACCATGCCAAAGGAAGGAATCAAAAATATTGAGGGTGAATTTCATTTTTTCAGCGCTACGAAAGTACGCTACAAAACTGCCTCACTTTCGTAGCATACTGTGTTGGAACTTTTTTAGCAGGTTTTGGAGCATTTTCAGAAAACTAGATCTTATCTAAGAGTTAACGAAAAATGAAAAACAGTATCAGATCAGAATATTTCTAAGTGGAGATATTTTGTTATGAATATAGTTCGAAGATACCAACTCACTATGTTGCCATATCATCAACTTGTCAGTTCCCTAATAGTAGGCAGAGCAATTTCATGAAGACAATCGGGATATTAATGTTTTTTTTGTGGCCAGTATGGTTGAAAGACATGATTATTTTCGAGGAATATTTGGATCGTATTTAGATTAAAATGTAAGAATTAGGTGTTTGAGTCATAGTAGGAATCTAATTCCTAATTCTAAAGGTGTCAATTTCTAGTTGTAAATGTCTAGTTACTGGTCAAATTTGGTGTCAGTAATAGAGTTTAATGATCTAGCCACTTGGAAAATTGGATGTAAAGGCTAGATTCCAATAAGTAGTTAGTACTTCGATGTATGAAGGCTTGGAAAATTTTATCTGAGAAGACTATTTTGTAAATATTTGGAGTTTCTGCTATATATTGTAATAATACAACTTTTCTTCACCTGAGGTCCTTATTATATTTCAATGAGTTTCTGTCCTACCTTTTGAAATTTTTTCTTCCAATGTCTTAATGCTTATTACTCATAGCTCATGTTTTTCATACTCTGACTTCCTTTAAGTATTAATATATTGTATATCTCTTTTAATATTTGGCCTCCAATGTCTTGATGTCTCATTACTCAGAATTCATGTATCACATGCTCTGACTTCCTTTCAACCTCAAGCTATTGAAAAATTCTTGTATGTGTTGCTCTTTCATTGAGATATTTACAAGCCTATGCTTCCATAAGGAGAGCCTTGTTATTGAGATCCATGTCACTGACTCCATAGCCCAACGGTAGTAAGCTTTGATCTTTTCAACCTGCAAACATACAAAACCAATACATAAATCATAGAATTAGTCATCTATTTTTATCATTAACCATTATCATAAATTATCTGTGAGAGAGCCCTCTCAGAATGAAGAGGCTAAGATTTAGTTAAAAGTGGTTTGAAAAAGTTACACTGAAGTTGTCTCATTAGTATCCAATCAAGTACGATTTTGTGATAACATTTTGGTGCTTCTGGCGGGAGTCTGAAGATATAGATCTCCCGAAATTTTGAAGCTTAACTCTTTAAGGTAGCAGCAGCTCAGAAAGTTGTTTGAGGCTGTAGAACTACCTTGGCGACTCCATGGTTGAAGAACTCAAAATTTTATAGATTCATGGTTATTCCACTGGACATATGAAGAACTCAGATGCTTCCATTCTTGTTTCAAGGTATGTTTTATCACACCCAAAATTCTCAAAACATCATTGTGTCAACTCTGCTTTTGGTCAAATTCAATCATTAAGAAGCTTAGATAGGTTTTGAATCATTTCCTGATTGAAAGGGTAAGTGATAGGCTTAGAGTCTCAAATATGTCATTTTTCGTTTCCAAATAAGGTCTTTTAAGTCTCATTTTCATATCCAAATAAAGTTTAACAACCTTATTCCATGTCTTAAAGGTCTCACATCCTCTTTAGAAGTCATATCTTAAACCATTTGAAAAAAAATTGGAATTAGCCATGAAACCACATTTTCATAGCACAGATAGTGTAAAAATGTTGTTTTGTGCTACGAAAACGCTGCTATTTTCATAGCGCACTAAGAAACCACTGAAGCGGCCCTTTTTTCATCAAAAAACTCTATTTTTTGGTTTTAGTAGTAAATTTCCAAGGAGTTTTATGGGAAACTGAAAACGAATTTTTGAAAAATGAAAGAGGTTTTTCTTCCTAACATAACTAAATACAAAAACATCTTTCATTTTTTTCAAATTAATCATGCGTCAGGAGAAATTTATGACTCAACTTGCGCTAGGAAACTGCTGAAAGTCATTGAGAGAAAAACTCTTCTTTCTAGTTTTAGTAGTTCACCTAAAGATCAGTTTTTTACCACAAGAAAAGGTATTTTGGAATTATGAAGGAGGTTTCTCTACAGAAATTCTCCAGATACAATAACCTATCTCACTTTTCTCAACAATGTCACCAGTTGAGAGATACAAGGCTTTCATTGAAGCCATATTTTTAGGAATCAGAATTTTCCAGTTTTACACATGTTGTTCAAAGATAGTTTTTGGACAATAGGGTAGGTATTTCAAAAACCAAGAGAGGTTTTTGTTCAATATAGCATGGTCACGAAAATAATCCTTCAGTTTCTCAAAATACATCATTGATGAGAAGATAAACGCTCTATCCCAAGACCTAATTTTCAGGGAAAAAACAGGAAATCTGTCTCCTGATTTTTAGGACAGTTTGGGTCATCATCAACAGGATTACATCAAAGGTGGAGGCAGCATCAAAATTTTAATTCATGGGATTTCAGATGGAAAAACATGTAATAATTATTAGATAAGGTTGTTAGGAGCATATTTAAAAAGTCTTAGTCCTATTTGTAATAGGACTTTGTTTTAGGTTTGCAGTTGTCTTGTCTAATAAATACCATGTTATATGGTTAGGATAGGTGTCATAGGTAGGAATTGAAGGTGTCTAGTGGAGGATAAGATTATCCTATATTTTAAATCATATATAAATGATCAAGAGGTCGAATTCTACAGGGGTTAAATACTTTTTGGAAAAACTATTGCTTTATGTAATGAACTGTGATCAGTAATGCAGAGAGGTTTTCTTCTTGGCAAACTTGAGATTCTTAGTGTACTTCAGTGAGTTTTACCTTTTATCTTTGATATGTTTTACTTCCATATTATTGATTCTTATTACTCAAAATTCATGGAGAAACATGCTCTGACTTCCTTTAAGTGTTGAACTATGGTGAATTGAGTTTTCTAAATCTTACCTTTGAAAGGTTTTCTTCAATGTTTTAAATACTTATTACTCAGAATTCATGGTCAGTCATGCTCTGACTTCCTTTAAGTGTTAATCTTTGATGAATCACTTTAAATACTTTCCTTTTCAATACCTTGATGTATCATTACTCAGAATTTATGAACCACATGCTCTGAATTCCTTTGAACCTCAATTTTTTGAGACTTTTCGGAATGTGTCACTCTTTCGTTGAAGTATATACAAGCCTGTTGTGCTATACAACAACCCCCCATTTCATAAAATTTTACTTTAGAAAATTATAATATGAAATGGGTCCCTTTTTAGATTAAATTGGTATTAACTCATCATTCCTCTAAAAATCCAAAAAACAAACAAAAAATCATTATAAAACCTTTTGGGTTCATAAAACATCGGCAATCGGAAATAAAACAATCACCAATAAGCACCTCTCTCCTTGCTCTGATGCGATATCACTATCGGCAATCGGGGATTGTGATATGAATGCAATAGAACTTTACCTTAGAATCTCCCGATGTGAGTTAAGCGATATCGCTAATCGGCATTCGGGGATTGTTCGAAGACTCAATAAAACTGCTTAAGTTCTCCTCCGATCGCCGATAGCGATAAAAATAAGCGCGATTTTCAAAAAGGATTGTTATGGTGGCTCAGCATATTATGTTAATTATTATTTAAAAGCCTTCTCACTATATAATGGTAATTGACTTAAGCCCAACCGCCAAATAAAAAAAAATCAAATCCACGTTTAATGAGTCTATTCGGGAAAATAAAGGACAGGATGATCATTGAATAGATTGGAAGATTCAAACGGCCAATTAATGGAGCAGTTACGCCTAAAATCCCTTCAGAGATTACATACGCGGGAGTCTTATGATTATTTTCCATTATTTATTGATTGACATAAGTCTTCTGTACCAGTTTTCGCAGTCTATTCTCCGCATTACGTTCATTTTATCTTTTGTGCAGAGCTTCTCCGCAGAAACAAGTTCAGACCAAATGGGGAAGAAATCTAAGAAACCAAGCACAGCTGCAGCTTCTGTAGTAACAGAACAACATGCCGCCGATCCAGGACCAAGCAAAAAGGGATTGATCTCAGATACTACATGTCTTGGTCTTGGAAACACTACTTGGTAGAGCATTTATAACTTGGTTGAAGCCGAGGAACCTCAGCAAACAACGGTAGAAGCTTCAGCAGACGCAAGCCAGAAATCTGACGCTACTCTGAAAGATTTGGCTGATTCCTACCTGCACAGAATAGCGGCTCGGGAGAAAATTCTTCCATATACAGATGTAGTAAGATGGGCCATTGAAGAAATTCCAATTACAAACAGAGTATTCTGCACTATTGATGGGAGAGTTTTTGGTTCATTTCAGCCTGATGATTTGAGGAAAATGTACCATTTGCCTGAACCAGAGAAGAAGTATAATAAGGCATTTCTGGAGAAGTTTAGAGATGAAAATGAAATTGATTCAGAACCTATACGAGAATGGAGACAAAACCCGGCAAAGCACAAACATGAGTCTTCAGGTAAGTACTCCGTCATTTCCTTATGTTCTCCTTATTGTTATGCAGGAGCTATGATGTGTCGAATATGGGGATTGCATGATTCTTCAAAATTTTCCATAGAGATGGTACCTTTAATGGAAGCAGCATGTAATAGTGAAATTATGGACTGGGGAAATATATTATCGGATAAGTTAGCAAATGCTATTCTTGACTTCAGAGGCAAATCCCGTGCTATTGATAGAATTATCCCTCCATTTTACTATAGTGCCTACATTTTAGATACCCTCTGTTTTAATTTCGAGTTTCCTGTGTTAGGTTGGAGATGGACTCCACAAGACCCCATGCCCATTCATATATACCATCAGAAATTATGGAAAGCCCATTATAAACACCACCTATATCAACTCTGTAATGGACTTATGCTACCTATTTACTATGCGATTTTTTCTAGACCTACTCCTAAGATCTCCTCTCAAGCAGAGATTGACTTGACAGCCCTAGGAACCTGGTTCGGAGAGCAAAAATTTACTTATGTAAGAGTTTTTGGCAGCCATGCTAAGCTCCATGTCCTTCCCTTGTATATACCAGACAAAATTTTAGCTCGAGAGATAGCATATCAGCTTACATCCGCATCAGCTACCAAGACTCTCAGAAATTCAAAGAAGCAAGTCTGGCCTCCTTTCCCTATAAGGTGCGGCGTCTATACTCTGCGTGATTATAAACATGCAGAAAAAGAAGCAGAAAAGATTAATATGTTAAAACTCGCCTCTCTGCCTAATAGACGCTTTGATCCGAAAAAGATCGTCTATAATGTTCTAGATCAGGCCAAACTCACTAAATTTGAACATAAGGAAGATGAGTTTGATGACCTTTTCTCCTCGGCGGAGTCAATATTTCAGGTTCAAGAGATAGCTAAGATTAGATACCATGATGACGAGTTAGTTTAATTTAACAAACTTAGAGAGCAGAGGTTGCAAACTCTACCTCTAGATTTGTTAGCCACTGCCCCGATGATACAATCAAGCGAGTCTGAGCAGCAGCTTACCAGCAAACATCCTACTACATCCAAAATTTCTGAAGAAGTTAAAAGAAGAGAGCAGGAGGAACTCCAGAGGAAAGAATAGGAAGAGACAAAGAGGAAAGAACAAGAGGAAGCACAGAGAATACATGATCAGGAACAGGAAAGGCAACAAGAGCAGAGCAGCAAAAAGGTGAATGTTGACACTCAGATTGACCCAAGATTGCTCCAGGAATGGCAGCAATTCGATTCAATTATAAGCAATCTTGAAAGCTCGAAGAATGCCAATACATCCAAAGCGGCCCATACACAGGATACAATACCAAAAAGGGTTTCAAGCAAAAAAACCAGCAGTCTACCCCCTACAGGATTAGAAATAATTCCAAAAGATCCCTCAGATCAAATTATTTTGCAGGTAGAAGATATTCCTCCATGGGATGTTTTCTATAGCCCAAAACACAAGGCTGTGATAAAGAAACAATGAAAAAGGAGAAGGATTGATCAACCTTCCCTATTTCTTGAACAAACAGTAACAGCCAATGTACTTTGGAAGGAAGAATGCAACCCCTCCGATGACCTGACAAAGTTGTCTCAATATGCTGGTGCCTATTCAGCGGCCACCATGGACAAGGCATCGGAGGTGAGTAATTTGTTGAAAGAGAAGGATCAAGTAATCGCTTCATTACAAACACAACTATCAGAGGCACAAAAGAAAGCAGATTCAGCAGCAATTCAGAAGCAGAAAGAATCATCGGAGGCATTAGCAAAATTGAAAACAGTAAATGAACAAATGATAAAAACAAAAGATGAGCAAATTGCTCAATTATCAGCTCAAATAGAAAAGTTCAAGAATCTCCCCCAGCCTGCCAGTTTCAGAGAAGAAGCAAAATAGATTAATAAGGCACTCATAACACAAATCAGATTGTTGTGTCATCAAATTGCCCAAGTTGAACCTCTGTGTGAAATAACAACATCTTTAATAAACAAATCAGTTGATGCCAGGCAGGACTTAGAACAAGCCGATGAGACTTTAACAGATTTTCTTACTTGGCAGAACACTAATGAGGGTCAGACAACAAATTTGCCTAAAATATTAGAATCCCATAAAGAAATTCTGTTTATGGAATGGCAGTCCCAGTTAATGAAAGCAGAGAGAGAAGTTTCTAGATGCAGATTATCTACGAACAATTTGATTGACTTAATTAATAATACTCTCTATTTGTCTAACATGATCTCTCAATGTACTCCAGGTAAATTATTATCACCCAAGACATTGGAACAATCATGTTGTCAAGAGCTAGAAAACAATGGGAAATTGATTACAGAAATTACAAGTTTAACTTGGGACACCTATTGGTTGTTCCTAGTAAAATCATACAGCCAGAAAGCCGCCCTCAAGTGCTTAACAGATGCAATCGGGTGTATCATTCCCGAAGTAAATGATGCCACCTATGCTGCTCAAATCAATTCTCGTCTTAGCCGCCCCCAAGAAGTGGAACCAATGATAGCGATATGCCAACTCAGGACAAAGAGCAAAGAGTCAGAATGATGAGTCATGATGCCGATTACCAGATTGCTGAAGAGGATATATTCAAGATCGGGTTATACCAATTTGGTAGCCTTTTAATTTTGTAGTTTGTTAGTTTAATTTAGTATTTATAGACCCTTTCATGTATTTAGAAAGGGTCGTAAGTTTTTGTATATGACTGAAACCTGAAGTTGCACTACTGTACTTCAGGCATATTTTTTTTATGAAAACTGGACCAATTTTTCCAAATTTTTGATAACGAAGCTTTTATGTGGATGTGCACTACTGCCTTTATTTAAAAGTATTTCTGAGTCGGAAGAAGGAATTCGAATTGCGATTGACATTGAGAAAGACTTGCAGCTCATATGGTACTACTATCTATGTCTGAATTCATTCTTTTATGAAAATTGTTGTTTGATTACTTTTGCTATTATTGAATATTTAAATGTGTTTTAACAACAATCTTTATACTTTCCACTACTGGATGTTTACAGTTTGCTATTCTTTCAATCATTTACGTATCAGTAATATAAAGATAAGTGTAACAATGTTTTATCAATTACTTCATTCAATTAATTGAATGAAGTAATTATTATTTAAATGAATATATTTGTTTATTGAATAGTGTCATCTATATGCCTATTGACAAACACAGATCATCAAACGTTGCACTTAAGAATAGAAGCTTCCCGGGATAAAATAGTCATTTACGTTTTCGCTTATAGATTAAGTACTCCATTCATTATCACTTATTATTAAACCAATCACTCATTCACCCCTTTCTATTCTTTATCGGGAAACTGGTCCCATTATATCCAGTCGGAGCCACCATCCCAAACGGAAAAGGAGCTGTTTAAGGTCCAGACCGGGTGGTTATCCCCCAATGTTGATTTAACGATTTTCGGGGCATCAACATTTTTGGCGCTAGAAGGAGGGCCTTGTCAAATATGAATGGCGAGTAAATCAAAACCTATAGACCATTCTCAGAGTAAATCACCCTCCACCTCACCTCAGACCTCCCGTTTGCATTCTGAATTACCAGTGTCCAAACGAGAAGAAGAGGGATCAACTATCACTGCTCAATCACACCATACTTCAGAACATTTAAGTCCAGAGTCCCCTAAAGTTTAGTCTATCATCCAGAAACTTCAAGGCTTCTCCATATCACCTCAAAGATCTGAAGTATCTCAAGGCAGTCAGACTTCGCAATTCCATCTACCTCATCATCTCACCAGACTTCAAAGCGAAAAACTTGGCATTGAACCAGCTGAGTTACCATTACCCCGAAGGAAAAAGGCAAAAAAGAACACTGAAGGTTCTGATAGTGAGACCTTTTCTCCATCATCTTCCATCTCATCATCCCCAGTGCGAAGTCAAACACCCACTTCCCCATTACATATTACTGTTCACCAGGGGTCACCACCTTCAACATCACAACCTTTACAGTCTTTATTACTACCTCCTCCCCAATCACCTGGAACATCACAGTCAAACATTGGTACTCCCAAGATGGCTCAAAACCCATGGAATAGTCCTGGTGCAGTCACTATGCCTGCACCATTACATCCATTACCAGATTATCCTGAGAAATGGTTACCAAAGTTTAATCCAGATGCTGGAACATTAGCTGAGGAACACATAAATAATTTCATGTTGTCAGTTAATCTAAAAGGAGTAACACAAGAAGATGTTGTAGTGAGACTTTTTCCCTACACGTTACAAGGATCAGCTGGATCTTGGTATTTTTCCTTACCCTCTGGATCCATTACCAGTTGGAATATCTTTCAGGAACAGTTTCTTACCAAATATGGTGACGATAGATCCTTGGCCACACTCATTAATGATCTTTCAAATCTAAGAATTGAGTCAAGAGAACCAATTAAGGAGTTTAACTCCCGATTCAATAAGCTCTTGAATAAAATTCCCACCGATTCTAAGCCAAGTGAACAAGTTAGAAGCGAATGGTATATCTCAGCCTTACCTTCAAATATAGCCATTTTTGTTGATAGGGCTGCGAAACCAACTCTGCTCGAAAACATGAAAGAGGCCATCGCTGTGGAAAAACGTATAACCGCTTTGGAAAAGAAAGCTGCTCTTGAAGATAGGAAATCCAAGAAAGTGTCTTTCAAGGACGATTCAAAGAAGAAAAACACCAAAGATCCATACGATATGGAGGGTCTTCAAAAGGTCCTCAAAACAATGTCAAATGAAATGGTTGAAATCAAAAAGCAAGTAGCAAAAACTTCAACAAAGAAACCATTTAGGAATTTTAAGAAGAATGAGTCAAAACCACCAAATGTTATATCCAATGCAGATTCAGACCCTGAGGAAGAAGAAGATGAAACAATTACATCATCCGATGAAATTGAAGAAGAGGAAGTCGTTGAATGCCATGGAATGTGGGACTTCATATTGCCAAACTCCGACACCGAGACTGAACAAGAAGCTTTTCCTGTGACTACTAGGAGTAAAAGTACCCCTGAACCTATCCAAGCAAGTTCCAAGAAAAGGAGTGCAGGTACTAATACTGCAAAGGAAAAGGCACCTACAAGAAAGCCGGCTGCAACAGTCCCTCAAAACCAACCATCATCTTCAAATATACCTTCAACATCAAAGACGTTGGTAATATCAGATTCAATGGATTACAATATTATTGATGACATGAAAAATACTAAGGCAAACATCACCATGTTTGAACTCAGTAAATTAAAACATCAACAGAAATTGCTTCTTAAGGAACTAAATGCAGTACCTTCCTCTCCTCTTCCTAGTGCTAAAACTGCAAATGATTCAGGACAACCACCTTCTGGTAGAATTGAGGCTACTGATACAATTCTAATCAGAGACAAATCAAATTCCCATACCCCACCTTTCCTCTTAACCTTTGAAATTTACAATCTAAATCTACACAACTGTTTAATTGACTCAGGTGCATCATCTAATATAATGCCAGCTTCAGTTTGTTCTAAACTGAACATAGAACCCCAAAAGTCTTCAATCCACATTGTGCAGTTAGATAGAACTAAAGTCCAAGTCTTGGGGGAAATAAATTTTGTTACTATCAGGTTAGCATCTGATCCACGAGTAGTTCAAAGAATTGATATCCTAATCGCTGATATACCTAAGTTTTATGGTTTAATCTTGAGTAGGGATTGGTCTGAGAAGCTCCATGGATATATTTCTACCAATTGGTCTCATATGTGGCTTCCCTACAGGGGAAAGCCAAATCAACTAAAAATTAATCGGGAGAAACACATGACCCATACTGTTACAGAGTTTGAACAAGAGAATCAACCAATTGCATTTAATAATAACATATTGGGAAATTATTCTTATGAATCATTCTTCGGCAATTATATTGCCCAACCATCTCCGTTCTTAGTAAACAATTTCACATCACAAATCGAAATTTTTTCACAAACTGACAGTTCAAGATGTGTTAATGTTACTGAGAATTCTGTAAATAAAATTGTTGATAATTCTTTATTTTGGTCTTTATATTTTGACGATTCTAAATCCAGTGAAGGATCAGGAGCAGGGTGTATTCTAGTCAGCCCTAAGGGAGAAAAAACAATGCTTTCTTGTAGGTTAGAATTTGAATGCACGAATAATACAGCTGAGTATGAGGCCTTGGTGCAAGGACTATATAAAGCTATTGGCCTGAAAGTCCAATATTTGAAAGTGTTTGGCGATTCAGAGATTGTTATAAAACAAGTTCGAAATACAATCCATTGTCTCTCTAATCACCTCAAACACTATCAGTGTTTAGTCCAGGAACTTATATCTCATTTCTTAGCATTCAATATTTCACCTATTCCCAGATCCCAGAATGCAGCAGCTGACTTGTTAGCCAATGTTGCTTCTAAGCTCCTACCTTCCGTAGATTATAATCCAGATAGATTTTCAGTAGAGTTGATTTTTAGGCCATCAATTCCTGACAATATCACCAATTGGCGAGTGTTTAATCATGATGAAGACATTTTACATTTCTTAACTTCCGATGAGTCCTACAATGATCAGATCATTGATGAAAATGATCATGATCTTCAGATGAAAGAAAAGCATGAGGAAAACTCAATACCAAAACCTGTGGTCAAACTGGAAGATCTCTATGATATTAAAGATAGGTTTAAACAGGTAACCAATTCAAAACTTCAAATTTCTACTTTAAGATTTGAATTGATAAATCTCGGTACTGAGCATAATCCTCAAAATGTCAATTTAGGACTAGGCCTTTCTGTCGAAGAAAGGATAGCATTCATTAGATTATTGAGAAAAAATAAACATGTCTTTGCTTGGAAGTATGATGACTTAAAAACTTATGATACATCAATCATCCAACATACCATTCCAATGCTTTCTGAACAAAAACCAGTTCAACAAAAATTGAGGAAAATTCATCCAAACTTAGAGAGTCAGATAAAATCAGAACTCAATAAACTCTTGAAAGAAAAGATTATTTTTCCGGTCCGGCATTCAAACTGGGTCTCCAATATGGTGTCTGTTAGAAAGAAAAATGGTGACATCAGGATTTGTATAGATTTCAGAAATCTGAATAAGGCAAGCCAAAAAGATAATTTTCCATTACCTACCATGGAGCAGATACTCCATTCAGTAGCAGGTTTTGAGCTAATGTCCTTTCTAGACGGTTTTTCAGGATACAACCAAATTCTGGTCCACCCTGATGACAGACTCAAAACTACTTTCAGAACAAAATGGGGAACTTATGCCTATCGGAAAATGCCTTTTGGACTTATTAATGCAGGAGCTACATTTCAAAGAGCAATGGATATAGCTTTCAAAGGATTGATCAACAAAACTGTGGTCGTCTATTTAGATGACATTACTGTGTTTTCTAAAAAGAGGTCCAATCATTTACATGATTTGAATCAAATTTTTGAACGCTGTAAAAAATATGGTATTTCACTCAATCCCAAAAAATCCTTCTTTGCTCTAAATCAAGGAAAGCTCTTGGGCTTTATTGTTTCCAAAGATGGTATTTATATTGATCCTGACAGGATTAAAGAAATTTCTGAAATCCCATTTCCTCATAACAAAAAATCCATGCAGTCATTTTTAGGTTAGATCAACTTTGTCAAAAGATTTGTTCCTGATTTTTCTCAGATCATTTTACCATTACAAACCATGATTAAGAAAAATTCAGTGTTTAAATGGGGATCTGTGGAAAAGGAAGCATTTGATTTAATCAAACAATCAATAATCAATGCCCCCGCTTTAAACACTCCCAATTTTTCTAATCATTTCACATTGTATACTATCGCATCCGATTCATCTTATGCAGCAGTACTCACTCAGATTAATGATCATGACCTTGAAGCACTGATTTCATTTTTTAGTTCAAATTTCCAGGGTGCAGAACTAAATTACTCCGAAGTTGAAAAACAAGCCTTTGCTGTGTATAAAGCCATTAAACACTATAGGCCCTTCCTTTTAAAAGCTCATACAAAAGTTATAGTTCCTTTTTCTGCAGTAAGGCAATTACTGATCCAAAGGGAATTAGGTGAGAAAAGGGCAAATTGGGTTACAGCACTTCAAGAGTATGACTTGGAAATCAAGCCAGCAAAGATTGTGAGGGGTCAAGGTTTTTGCAGGTTGTTAGCAGGAGCATCCAACATTCCGGAATCAGGTGATACAGAACATATGGAAGAAATCAATCAGATAAGTATTACCAATTCTGAATCTCAATACGCAGATTTAATCTTTTATTTGAAAAATGGATATGCACCTCCTAATCTTTCTTATAAAAACAAACGGGCCATTAGATTAAAAGCAAAAAACTTCATAATCATTGATGATGTACTTTTTAGACAAAATTATGATTCATTTTTATTAAGATGCCTAGAAAAACCTGAAGCACAAAAGGTTTTGCAGGAGCTACATGATGGACCAGCCGGAGGACATTTTGGAGCTGACACTAAAGCTCACAAAATCATTCATGCTGGGTATTATTGGCCCACTTTATTCAGAGATACTCACGAATATGTAAGGAAATGCCAAATTTGTCAAACCTCCAGTGGAAGACAAAGAAAATCAGCTTTCCCTTTGCAACCAGTCAACATTGAGCAACCTTTTGAACAATGGGGATTGGATATCGTTGGGGAAATTTCTCCACAGTCCTCCAAACAACATAATTATATTCTTACTGCTACTGATTACTTTACCAAGTGGGTTGAAGCAATTCCGTTAAAAACAACAAACTCTGAAGGAATTATAGAATTTATAGATCAATTCATCATTACTAGGTTTGGTGTCCCAAATGCTCTTGTTTTTGATAATGCATCTTATTTCTCTGGTAATGCCATGTTTGAGTTCGCTATTAAAAGAGGTTTTAAACTGAAATATTCTGCAAATTATTATCCTCAGGGTAATGGTCTAGCAGAGTCTACCAATAAAAATATCCTTAAAATCATTAAGTGAACTATTGAACATAATCATAAAAACTGGCATAAATCTTTAATATTCGCACTATGGGCAGATAGAATAACAAAGAAGGCCTCCATAGGTACTTCTCCATTCAATCTTGTATATGGGAAAGAAGCAGTACTACCAACCAATCTAGCACTTCCTTCTCTAGCCCTAGTTCAGTTTATTGAAGAAAGCCCCTCTTCTTCTATCCAACTTAGACATGATCAAATTTTAAAATTAGAAGAAGAAAGAGAAAAGGCCAAAATTACTCATGCAAAACATCAGCAGATAATCAAAAAATCATTTGATTCAGCTTCATCTAGTTCTAAACAGTTGCGGGTTGGTGATCTAGTTCTGAAATGGGATAAAGCCCATGAGGATAAAGGTAAACACACCAAGTTCCAAAAGATGTGGCTTGGACCATTTCAGATCAGCGAGAAGATAGGCCATTCGACATTCATGTTACAAGATCTATCAGGAAAGAGGGACTCTCTTCCTGTTAATGGCCTCATCTTAAAGAAATTCTTCAATTGAGAAGGTAACCCCTTCTCTTTTAGTTTTAGTAGGATTTATGTTTTTAGGACCATTAGGAAATAAAGTTGTAAAATAACTTCTATTGGCCTTTTGATACATTAAATAGTTGCTCTTAAGAAGTTCTTTTAATATTTACTTTTGAAAATAGAAGCCTTTAAAGAGAAAAAGGGAAGACAATTTCTATGAAATTAGTTATATTCACATTTCTGAAAAACTTATTTTATTTTTGTGAAATCTCCTCAACATTTAGAAGTACTTTAATCATTTTAATGTTTTAAACTGGCCTCAAAAAAGGTTATCAATATCAAAACAGAAACTGATTCAATCTTAGTATCTTCAAACTCTTTCCTTGTCATCCATTTTCTCTTAAGGAGAAAATTGTCCATCCCATTCATCCAAGTTTATGATTACTCAGAGTGTAATTCTAAAAAATATCTGATATAAAGATAAGGGGTCTTATCACAAGCCTGCTTACCATGATCATTGGAAAATAATTTAATCGACATTACCAACACTGCATACCAAAACAGGGTAATGGCTTATAAGCATAAGACAAGGGGTCTCATCACGAGCCAGCTTGTTCGATTAGATTACAACCAGTGAATGGCATTGTCAAACAGCTGGCAACCAAACCAGGACAATGGCTTTTTATCTTACAAAATAATGTAAAAAAGAAAAAAAATACAAAATATGAAAACATATTTTGAATTCATTCTTTTAATCATACTCTGAGATGGGAGGGGTCATGGACAATCAAATGGTTAAAAGGTATCCCTGTCGAAACTATGAATGTTTGCTGGCAGCAGAGGCTCTACCTATGACAAAGGAGTTAATCAAAAAGGCTAAGTTGAAAAGGTGTTTTGTTTTATCATTATCAACCAATAGAGGCCAATTTAAAACTTAGAATGTATTTAATTTTAACAAGAGGAGAAATTAGCAAATTATCCTTTATTATATTCAGAATGTATGTATACTTAGTTATATTAGAATTTTCCTTTCTTTTTGATAAAAGTTTCTATATAAAGAAAGTTTAAATATTCCAATATTTCTTAGAGATAATTGTTTCTTCCAGCGAATCGCCAATTGTTGTGCTATGCAACAACCCCCCATTTCATAAAATTTTACTTTAGAAAATTATAATATGAAATGGGTCCCTTTTTTAGATTAAATTGGTATTAACTCATCATTCCTCTAAAAATCCAAAAAACAAACAAAAAATCATTATAAAACCTTTTGGGTTCATAAAACATCGGCAATCGGAAATAAAACAATCACCAATAAGCACCTCTCTCCTTGCTCCGATGCGATATCACTATCGGCAATCGGGGATTGCGATATGAATGCAATAGAACTTTACCTTAGAATCTCCCGATGCGAGTAAAGCGATATCGCTAATCGGCGATCGGGGATTGTTCGAAGACTCAATAAAACTGCTTAAGTTCTCCTCCGATCGCCGATAGCGATAAAGATAAGCGTGATTTTCAAAAAGGATTGTTATGGCAGCTCAGCATATTATGTTAATTATTATTTAAAAGCCTTCTCACTATATAATGGTAATTGACTTAAGCCCAACCGCCAAATAAAAAAAATCAAATCCACGTTTAATGAGGCTATTCGGGAAAATAAAGGACAGGATGATCATTGAATAGATTGGCAGATTCAAACGGCCAATTAATGGAGCAATTACGCCTAAAATCCCTTCAAAGATTACATACGTGGGAGTCTTATGATTATTTTCCATTATTTATTGATTGACATAAGTCTTCTGTACCAGTTTTCGCCGTCTATTCTCCGCATTACGTTCATTTTATCCTTTGTGCAGAGCTTCTCCGCAGAAACAAGTTCAGACCAAATGGGGAAGAAATCTAAGAAACCAAGCACAGCTGCAGCTTCTGTAGTAACAGAAAAAAATGCCGCCGATCCAGGACCAAGCAAAAATGGATTGATCTCAGATACTACATGTCTTGGTCTTGGAAATACTACTTGGCAGAGCATTTACAACCTAGTTGAAGCCGAGGAACCTCAACAAACAACGGTAGAAGCTTCAGCAGACGCAAGCCAGAAATCTGACGCTACTCTGAAAGATTTGGCTGATTCCTACCTGCACAGAATAGCGGCTCGGGAGCAAATTCTTCCATATACAGATGTAATAAGATGGGCCATTGAAGAAATTCCAATTACGAACAGAGTATTCTGCACTATTGATGGGAGAGTTTTTGGTTCGTTTCAGCCTGATGATTTGAGGAAAATGTAACATTTGCCCGAACCAGAGAAGAAGTATAATAAAACATTCCTGGAGAAGTTTAGAGATGAAAATGAAATTGATTCAGAACCTATACGAGAATGGAGACAAAACCCGGCAAAACACAAACATGAGTCTTCGGGTAAGTACTCCGTCAGTTCCTTATGTTCTCCTTATTGTTATGCAGGAGCTATGATGTGTCGAATGTGGGGATTGCATGATTCTTCAAAATTTTCCATAGAGATGGTACCTTTAATGGAAGCAGCATGTAATAGTGAAATTATGGACTGGGGAAATATATTATCGGATAAATTAGCAAATGCTATTCTTGACTTCAGAGGCAAATCCCGTGCTACTGATAGAATTATCCCTCCATTTTACTATAGTGCCTACATTTTAGATACCCTCTGTTTTAATTCCGAGTTTCCTGTGTTAGGTTGGAGATGGACTCCACAATACCCCATGCCCATTCATATATACCATCAGAAATTATGGAAAGCCCATTATAAACACCACCTATATCAACTCTGTAATGGACTTATGCTACCTATTTACTATGCGATTTTTGCTAGACCTACTCCTAAGATCTCCTCTCAAGCAAAGATTGACTTGACAGCCCTAGGAACCTGGTTCGGAGAGAAAAAATTTACTTATGTAAGAGTTTTTGGCAGCCATGCTAAGCCCCATGTCCTTCCCTTGTATATACCAGACAAACTTTTAGCTCGAGAGATAGCATATTAGCTTACATCTGCATCAGCTTCAAAGACTCTCAGAAATTCAAAGAAGCAAGTCTGGCCTCCTTTCCCTATAAGGTGCGGCGTCTATACTCTGCGTGATTATAAACATGCAGAAAAAGAAGCAGAAAAGATTAATATGTTAAAACTCGCCTCTCTGCCTAATAGACGCTTTGATCTGAAAAAGATCGTCTATAATGTTCTAGATTAGGCCAAACTCACTAAATTTGAACATAAGGAAGATGAGTTTGATGACCTTTTCTCCTCGGCGGAGTCAATATTTCAGGTTCAAGAGATAGCTAAGATTAGATACCATGATGACGGGTTAGTTGAATTTAACAAACTTAGAGAGCAGAGGTTGCAAACTCTACCTCTAGATTTGTTAGCCACTGCCCCGATGATACAATCAAGCGAGTCTGAGCAGCAGCTTACCAGCAAACATCCTACTACATCCAAAATTTCTGAAGAAGTTAAAAGAAGAGAGCAGGAGGAACTCCAGAGGAAAGAACAGGAAGAGACAAAGAGGAAAGAACAAGAGGAAGCACAGAGAATACATGATCAGGAACAGGAAAGGAAACAAGAGCAGAGCAGCAAAAAGGTGAATGTTGACACTCAGATTGACCCAAGATTGCTCCAGGAATGGCAGCAATTCGATTCAATTATAAGCAATCTTGAAAGCTCGAAGAATGCCGATACATCCAAAGTGGCCCATACACAGGATACAATATCAAAAAGGGTTTCAAGCAAAGAAACCAGCGGTCTACCCCCTACAGGATTAGAAATAATTCCAAAAGATCCCTCAGGTCAAATTATTTTGCAGGTAGAAGATATTCCTCCATGGGATGTTTTCTATAGCCCAAAACACAAGGCTGTGATAAAGCAACAACGAAAAAGGAGAAGGATTGATCAACCTTCCCTATTTCTTGAACAAACAGTAACAACCAAGGTAGTTTGGAAGGAAGAATGCAACCCCTCCGATGACCTGACAAAGTTGTCTCAATATGCTGGTGCCTATTCAGCGGCCACCATGGACAAGGCATCGGAGGTGAGTAATTTGTTGAAAGAGAAGGATCAAGTAATCGCTTCATTACAAACACAACTATCAGAGGCACAACAGAAAGAAGATTCAACAGCAATTCAGAAGCAGAAAGAATCATCGGAGGCATTAGCAAAATTGAAAACAACAAATGAACAAATGGTAAAAACAAAAGATGAGCAAATTGCTCAATTATCAGCTCAAATAGAAAAGTTCAAGAATCTTCCCCAGCCTGCCAGTTTCAGAGAAGAAGCAAAACAGATTAATAAGGCACTCATAACACAGATCATATTGTTGTGTCATCAAATTGCCCAAGTTGAACCTCTGTGTGAAATAACAGCATCTTTAATAAACAAATCAGTTGATGCCAGGCAGGACTTAGAACAAGCCGATGAGACTTTAACAGATTTTCTTACTTGGCAGAACACTAATGAGGGTCAGACAACAAATTTGCCTAAAATCTTAGAATCCCATAAAGAAATTCTGTTTATGGAATGGCAATCCCAGTTAATAAAAGCAGAGAGAGAAGTTTCTAGATGCAGATTATCTACGAACAATTTGATTGACTTAATTAATAATACTCTCTATTTGTCTAACATGATCTCTCAATGTACTCCAGGTAAATTATTATCACCCAAGACATTGGAACAATCATGCTGTCAAGAGTTAGAAAAGAATGGGAAATTGATTACAGGAATTACAAGTTTAACTTGGGACACCTATTGGTTGTTCCTAGTAAAACCATACAGCCAAAAAGCCGCCCTCAAGTGCTTAACAGATGCAATCGGGTGTATCATTCCCGAAATACATGATGCCACCTATGCTGCTCAAATCAATTCTCGTCTCAGCCGCCCTCAAGAAGTGGAACCAATGATAGCGATATGCCAACTCAGGATAAAAAGCAAAGAGTCGGAGTGATGAATCATGCTGCCGATTACCAGATTACCATAGAAGGAGATATTCCAGATCGAGTTACACCAATTTAGTAGCATTTTAATTTTGTAGTTTGTTAGTTTAATTTAGTATTTATAGACCCTTTCATGTATTTAGAAAGGGTCGTAAGTTTTTGTATATGACTGAAACCTGAAGTTGCACTACTGTACTTCAGGCATATATTTTTATGAAAACTGGACCAAATTTTTCCAAATTTTGATAACGAAGCTTTTATGTGGATGTGCACTACTGCCTTTATTTAAAAGTATTTCTGAGTCGGAAGAAGGAATTCAAATTGCGATTGACGTTGAGAAAGATTTGCAGCTCATATGGTACTATTATCTATGTCTGAATTCATTCTTTTTATGAAAATTGTTGTTTGATTACTTTTGCTATTATTGAATATTTAAATGTGTTTTAACAGCAATCTTTATACTTTCCACTACTTGATGTTTACAGTTTGCTATTCTTTCAATCATTTACGTATCAGTAATATAAATTAAGATAAGTGTAACAATGTTTTATCAATTACTTCATTCAACTAATTGAATGAAGTAATTATTATTTAAATGAATATCTTTGTTTATTGAATAGTGTCATCTATATGCCTATTGACAAACATAGATCATCAAACGTTGCACTTAAGAATAGAAGCTTCCCGGGATATAATAGTCATTTACGTTTTCGCGTATAGATTAAATACTCCATTCATTATCACTTATTATTAAACCAATCACTCATTCACCCCTTTCTATTCTTTATCGGGAAACTGGTCCCATTATATCCAGTCGGAGCCACCATCCCAAATGGAAAAGGAGTTGTTTAAGGTCCGGACCGGGTGGTTATCCCACAATGTTGATTTAACGATTTTCGGGGCATCAAAAAAGCCTCAGTTTTATAAGAAGAGTTATTTTTTATCTTTGTCTCTTTCACTGACTCCATAGCCCAATGGTATCAATTCTCCATCTTTCAACCTATAAACATACAAAAATCATAAACCACAGAGTTAGCCATCTATATATATCTTATATCATTAACCCTTGAGAGAGCCCTCTCAGGCTGAGGAGGCTAAGCCTCAGTCAAAAGATTGGTTTGAAATAGTTACATTGAGATTGACTTGATGAGAAGCCTATTAGGCTCCTATTTTGGTGATAACATTTTGGTGTGTCTACTGGGAGCCTGAATATTATTCATTTCCGAAATCAAGAAGTTGAACTCTTGAAGGTAGCAGGAGCTCAGAATCTGTTCGAGGCTGCAAAACTACCTTGGTGATTCCATTGTTGAAGAATTTAAAATTCATAGATTCTTGGTGATTCCATTGGACTTATTAAGAACTCAGATGCTGCCACTCTTGTTTCAAGGTATGCATGTATAAAATTTTCAGGAATTCATGGCTTCCCAAATCATTTTCCCAAGGATGCATATTTTTTAAGGAATGGTCCAAAATTCAATGGAGAAGATTTGAGTTTAATTTTTAAGCATATATCAGATTTCTGTGATTTTACCGAGCTTCTTAGAGTCAAACATGAATATGTTTGTATTATGTTGTTCTATGATTCATTTCAAGGGAAATGTAAATAGTGGATTGAAAGTTTTCTTGTCAGATCTACTAAGTCATTTGCAGACTTTTGGCTTATGTTTTTGGAAGAATGGATAAACAAAAAAGATTTGGTGGAAAACTCTCCTTCACTTCAAGTTTCAAACAATGGAATGATGATCATATTAATGAAGGAATAGATGAAATTTTTTCTTTGTTATTTTCTTCTTATCTAAAATCATTTGAGTGCAAGACAGAAGATAAGATAAAATTTTTCGATGAAGTTGCTAAGAACAATGAGAAAGACATTGAAGCCATACAAGGTAGAATTCAATCATATAGTATTCATGATCATGATCATTCTTTTCAAAATATTTCTATGATAGAACACAAAGAGAGAGTGTTTCTACCTTTCTCCTTTGAGATTCAGGAAGAATGCATTGTTTTTGAAAATCAGTTTGAAAAGAAGTTTGAGAGCACACAACTGATGTCTTATCTGGTTGATCAAAGCATGTATGTGTGGTCCAAAGTCTTAGAATGTCATGATAAGTTTCAAACAGATTATGTCTTCTATGGTTCTATAATTGATTACATAGAAAATATTCACTGTTCAGATTTCTAGTTATATTTTCATCTTGATGATCAGATATATCTCATGCTGCCTTGGTTATTTTAGTATCATGTTTATTTTTTCTTCAATAACAATCAAGAGATTCAAGTGTCATATTAGATCAATGACTAGCTAAATTGGAAGTTTCATGTTCCTTGAGATACAAATGGAGATTTCAGCTGATAGGGTAGGTAGGTAGGAATGTGAAAATAAGCTCAAGGTAGGTTGACTGAGCATTTTTTAGTTGGTGTAGTTTGAGTCCTTCTTGCAGAAATCATTAAAGCATGAGGAGAAGCTTGGAAAAATTTCATAATTTTACTCTAAAGGATGGATAGTAGCACTGGAGCTACCATTTCTTAGTGTACCATAGGGGCACACTATCCCTAGTGGAGCCACTGTTATCACACCCAAAATTCTCATGACATCATTATGTCAACTCTGTTTTTGGTGAAATTCAATCATTGAGAAGCTTAGATAGGTTTTGAATCATTTCATGATTGAAAGGGTAAGTGATAGGCTTAGAGTCTCAAAGATGTCATTTTTTATTTTCAAATAAGGTCTTCTAAGTCTCATTTTCATATCCAAATAAAGTTTAACAACCTTATTCCATGTCTTAAAGGTCTCACATCCTCTTTAGAAGTCATATCTTAAACCATTTGAAATTGTTTTGGAATTAGCCATGAAACAACGTTTTCATAGCACAGACAGTGTAAAAATCCTGTTTTGCGCTACGAAATTGCTGCTATTTTCGTAGCGCACTACGAAACCACTGAAGCAACCCTTTTTTCCATCAAAAAACTTTGTTTTCTGGTTTTAGTAGTACATTTCCAAGGAGGTTTATGGGAAACTGAAAACATATTTTTGAAAAATGAAAGAGGTTTTTCTTCCTAACATACCTAGATATAGAAACCTCTTTTAGTTTCTTCAAATTAATCATGAGGTGGGATAAATTTATGACTCAACTTGGGTTATGAAACTGCTAAAAGTCATTGAGAGAAAAACTCTGCTTTCTAGTTTTAGTAGTTCACTTCAAGATCAGTTTCTGACAACAATAAAAGGTGTTTTGGAATTGGGAAGGAGGTTTCTCTTTAAAAAATCTCCCGCTACAATAACCTATCTCACTTTTCTCAAAAGTGTTACCAGTTGAGAGATCCAAGGCTTTCTTTGAAGCCATATTTTCAGGAATCATAATTTTCCAGTTTTACACATGTTGTTAAAAGATAGTTTCTGGAAAGTAGGAGAGGTATTTCAAAAAAAAAGAGAGGTTTTTGTTCAAAAAAACATGGTATCTAAAATCCTCCTTAAGTATCTAAAAATACAGCATGGATGAGAAGAGAAAGGCTCTATCCCAAGACCTAATTTTCAGGGAAAAAATAGGAAATCTGTCTCCTGATTTTTAGGACAGTTTGGGTCATCATCAACAGGATTACATAAAAGGTGGAGGCAACATCAAAATTCGAATTCATGGGATTGCAGATGGAAAAAAATGTAATAATTATTAGATAAGGTTGTTAGGAGCATATTTAAAGAGTTTTAGTCATATTTGTAACAGGACTCTGTTTTAGGTTTGCAGTTGTCTTATGTAATAAATACCATGTCATATGGTTAGGATAGGTGTCATAGGTAGGAATTAGAGGTGTATAGTCGAGGATAAGATTATCCTAGATTTTAAATCGTCTATAAATGATCAAGAGGTCAAATTCTGTAGGGGTTGAATACTTTTTGGCAAAACTGTTGCTTTATGTAATGGAATGTGATCAGTAATGCAGAGGGGTTTTCTTCTTGGCAGACCTGAGATTCTTAGTGTACTTCAGTGAGTTTTACCTTTTAACTTTGATATGTTTTAATTCCATAGTATTAATGCTTATTACTCAAAATTCATGGAGAAACATGCTCCGACTTCCTTTAAGTGTTGAACTATGGTGAATTGAGTTTTCTGAATCTTACCTTTGAAAGGTTTTCTTCAATGTTTTAAATACTTATTACTCAGAATTCATGGTCAGTCATGCTGTGACTTCATTTAAGTGTTAATATTTAATGAATCACTTTTAATACTTTCCTTTTCAATACCTTGATGTATCATTACTCAGAATTCATGAACCACATGCTCTAACTTCCTTTGAACCTCAAGTTTTTGAGACTTTTCCGAATGTGTCACTCTTTCATTGAAGTATATACAAGCCTTAGTTTTATAAGAAGAGTTATTTGTTATATTTTTCTCTGTCACTGACTCCATAGCCCAATCGTAGCAAGTATCCATCTTTCAAACTATAAACATACAAAAATCATAAACCATAGAGTTAGCAATCTATCTAGATCTTATATCATTAACCCTTGAGAGAGCCCTCTCAGGCTGAGGAGGCTAAGCCTCAGTCAAAAGATTGGTTTGAAATAGTTACACTGAGATTGACTTGATGAGCAGCCTATCAGGGTCCTATTTTGGTGATAACAATATGCATGTATAGATTTTTCAAAAAAATATGGCTTCCCAAATCCTTTTCCCAAAGATGCATATTTTTTAAGGAATGGTCAAAAATTCAATGTGGAAGATTTGAGTTTGAATTTGAAGCATATATTAGATTTATGTGACTTAGAGTCAAACATGTAGATGTCTGCATTATATTGTTCTATGATTCATTTCAAGGGAAATGTAAACAGTGGATTGAAATCTTTCCTGTCAGATCTATTAAGTCATTTGCATATTTTTGGCTTATGTTTTTGGAAGAATGGATTGAGAGAATAGAGTTGGTGGAAAAATATCCTTCAATTCAAGGTTTTAAACAATGGAATTATGATCACACTAATGAGGAAGTAGATGAAAATTTTTCTTTGTCCTTGTCTTCTTATCTAAAATCATTTTAGTGCAAGTCAGAAGATAATATTCAAATTTTGGATGAAGTTGCTAAGAACATTGAGAAAGACATTGAAGTTTTAGAAGGTAAAATTCAATCTTATAGGCTTCATGATCAAGATTAGTCTTTTCAAAACTTTTTCATGCAAGAATACAAAGAGAGGGTATTGCTACCTTTCTCTTTTGAGATTGAGGAAGAAAACCTTACTCTTGAAAATGAGTTTGATAGCACACATCTAAAATCTAATGTTGCTTAAGAAAGCATGTATGAGCTGTCTGAAACTGCGGAATGTCTTGATAATCATCAAACATAATATGTCTTCTATGATCCTATAGCTGACTACATGGAAGAGTTCTACTGTTCAAATTTCCAGTTATGTTTTAATTATGAAGATCAGATTCATTTTATGTTGCCTTTTTCATTTCAGTATCATGCTTACTTTTTTTTCAAGTGCAGTCAAGAGGTTAAAATTTCAGATTAGATCAATGATTGGCTTCATTGGAAGTTTCATGTTTCTTGAATTAAAAATGGAGATTGCAGTTGTTATGGTAGGTAGAAGTGTGTGAATAATCTCAAAGTTGACTGAGCATCCTTTCAGTAGGCACAAAGTTGGTTTTTCAGCAGTAATCATCAAGCTTGAGCTCAAGGAGAAGGCCATAAAATCTTGGAGAATTTTTCATAAATTTCAGAGTTTTTATTTCCAAGAAGATGGATTGCACTGGAACTACAGGTTCTCTAGTGTACCACAGGAGCACACCATCCCAAGTTGAGCCACTGCTATCACTCATGAAAATGAAGCATCATTTCAAAAAATCCTATAGGTTCATGTGTAAATGGTAGGGTCATAGAATTAATTTTTTATTACTTGATCAAGGGAAATTTTAAATTTTTCTTGTTTAAGTTTACGCTAAGGTCTAAACCCACTCATTTTCAAACTCCTTCATGTCATATCACTCATTATTTTCTGACTAATTTCAATTTCCAAGATTTTTTTACCAAAAATTCCATTTTAGCTAAGAATCCCTACTTTCATAGCAAATTCAGTGTTAAATAGGCAGAAAACGTTGTGAAACTGGCTAATAGTTTCGTAGCAAATATGAAGCATTTCTCTATTTTCTGTCTTTGAGAAGTCAACTTCAAGGGTGGTTTCTAGATAAACAAATAATTATTTTAAGAAATTGAGAGAGGTTATTTTCAAGAACATATAAAAAAAAAAAACCTGTTTCACTTTTCTCAAAGGTACTACATACTGGGAGATACAGGGATGTCTTTCAGCCTATTTTCAGAATGCAGAATTTTCCTATTTTACACATGTTGTTCAAATGCAGATTCTGGACAACTGGAAATGGTTTTCAAAACACCAAGAAAGGTTTTTCTTAAAGACATAATGAACTATAGAAACCTCCTTCCGTTTTGCAATATCTATCCAGGATAAGGAGATAAGTGCTCAGATCAGAACCCTATGTTTTCAGAAAAAAACAGATTCATTTTAATTCAAAGGTACACAACTATGTATGAGGTCATCATTACCCTTTTGGCATGTGTGTGTCATGATTTAAGAATCAACTGTCATCCTCAACTGATTTTTTTCATTTTAAATTCATTCTTTCATGTGAAATATCTCAATTTCACTTTTTGA
The DNA here is from genome assembly GCA_034641835.2 of Pinus albicaulis. Taxonomy (NCBI): domain Eukaryota; kingdom Viridiplantae; phylum Streptophyta; class Pinopsida; order Pinales; family Pinaceae; genus Pinus; species Pinus albicaulis. The sequence goes on along the minus strand of CM076573.1, from coordinate 804,814,085 downwards.
GAGCTGCATCATCACACCAAGCATCTTGTTATCCAATTTGGCTTTCCAAGTGTCACCATTTTAAGAGGGAAACTTGGTTATAAAAGGAGATGTTCATGTACAAGAGAGCACACAAAGGAGGCTCTGTGGATAATATAGAAGCTCACTGACCTTAAGCTATTCTTGGAGGATTGTAGCTTTGCTGAAGCATACATTAGCTCAAGTTTTTTGAATTTTTGCTCAAGCTAACAAAGAAATGGTTGTGTTTTTGGCCTATTTGAGAAGTAAAGAGAATATTCAAAATTAACGGAGATGAATTTGAAAATAATGAGAGAGGTTATTTTCAAGAATAGGACAAGGAAAACTAACCTCTCTCACTTTTCTCACAGGTGCTATCAGTTGGGAGATACAAGGATTTTGTTGAACCCTATTTTCAGAAAATAGAGTTTTCCTATTTTACACATGTTTTTCAAATGTAGGTTTTGGACAAATAAATATGGTTTTCAAACAACCAAGAGAGGTTTGACTTCAAAACATTCTTATTGACAAAAATCTCCTCCAATTTTTCCAAATACATCATGGATTCAGAGATATAAGCTCCGTTATAAGACCTATTTTTCAAAAAATACAGGAAAAATCTGCAAGGATGTCTTAAATATGAAAGTTTTGAGAGCTATCAGAAGGTGAATTTTGTGTGGGAGATGTGTCTAAGGATGATGAAGACTATTCCAAAAGAAGGAATAAAAAATATTGAGGGTGAATGGAATTTTTGCAGCGCTACGAAAGTACTCTACGAAACTACCTCACTTTCGTAGCGTATTGTGTTGGAGCATTTTTAGTAGGTTTTGGAGCATTTTCAAACAACTGGATCTTATCTAAGAGTTAAATAACAATGAAAAATAGTATCAGAGCAATGATAAAGAGTATCATATTAGAATATTGCTAATTGGAGTTTTTTTTTATGAATATAGTTCGAAGATACCAGCTCACTATGTTGCCATATCATCAACTTGTCAGTTCCTTAATAGTAGGCAGAGCAATTTCATGAAGACAGTCTAGATATTAATGTTTTTTTGTGGCCAGTATGGTTGAAATACATGATTCCTTTCGAGGAATATTTGGATCATATTTAGATTAAAATGTAAGAATTAGGTGTTTGAGTCATAGTAGGACTCTAACTCCTAATTCGAAAGGTGTCAATTTCGCATTGTAAATGTCTAGTTACTAGTTAGATTTGGTGTCAGTAATAGAGTTTAATGATCTAGCCACTCGGAAAATTGGATGTAAAGGCTATATGCCTATAAGTAGTTAGTACTTCGATGTATGAAGGCTTGGAAAATGTTATCTGAGAAGACTATTTTGTAAAGCTTTGGAGATTCTACTATATACAATAATAATACAACTTTTCTTCACGTGAGATTCTTATTATATTTCAATGAGTTTCTGTCCTACCTTTTGAAATTTTTTCTTTCAATGTATTAATTATTATTACTCAGAACTCATGTTGTTCATGCACTGACTTCCTTTAAGTATTAAGCTATTGTATATCTCTTTTAATATTTTGCCTCCAATGTCTTGATGTCTCATTTCTCAAAATTCATGTATCACATGCTCTAACTTCCTTTGAACCTGAAGCTGTTGAAACCTTCCTGTATGTGTTTCTCTTTTATTGAAATATTTACAAGCCTCAGCTTCCACAAGGAAAGCCTTGTTATTGAGATCCCTGTCACTGAATCCATAGCCCAATGGTCATAACCTTTGATCTTTCAACCTGTAAACATAAAAAACCAATACATAAATCATAGAGTTAACCATTTATTTTTATCATTAAACATTATCATAAATTATCTATGACAGAAACCTCTCAGACTGAAGAGGATAAGCTTCAGTTAGAAGGGGTTTGAAACAATTACACTAAAGTTGTATGATCAGCAGCCAATCAAGTATGATTTTTGTGATAACACATACCAAGAGATTCCTGAAGGTTATTGCCACATCTTTGAGCAGATGGCGTATTATCAACCTTAGGGACAAACATCAACGTTGGAATATCCCATCATCGACCCACTTGCTAATGATCCTATGAAATCCATTCTGTTGGAGACCATCCCTATGTTCCATGGTTTAACCTCAGAAAATCTTGATGCTTTCCTATTGGAATTTGACATCTTATATAGGGGGTATGATTATACCACCGATCCAAAAAGCTAAAATTGTTCCCTTCCACATTAAAGGGAGAAACTTTGCGATGGTTTATGGGGTGTGGTGGAGGAACTATTAACGCTTGGGATCAAATGAAAACATCTTTTCTCACTAAATATCAATATTACTGCAAAACTAAAGACCTGAAAGATGAAATATTTAACATGACTACAAAATATAATGAAAATTTAGAAGAATATGTTGAACGATTTAAATATAATTTAAAATGGTCTCCTTATGCTGCATTATCTAAAGATGTTTTAAAAGTAACTATGATAAAGGGCATGAAGGATGAATGGATAGAAACATTAAATTTAAAGCGGAAATGATATATTTATCAGGAAAATTATGATGGCATTATTCAGTTGTGTATTAGGTGCTCTCGAGGCAGTACGCGTGTAAGACCAACTGGACGAGATACTACCACCAGAAATAATAAATTCGATGGTGGTAGCATAACTCAGTTGGAAATCGCAATCTCTTAGAATATTTCAAAACCAATATCCTGGGCACCCTCGCAACATAGTAGGACAGCCTGCAAGCTAAACAGAAACAAGTTATAGCATAACATAATTTAGTTGTTTCTGTCTGCAATGCTGAAATAAGCACAGTCAGAGGGAATTCCCATTGGACATGGTCCAGACTTGCACCATCTTCACTAAGTACCATGCCACCAAGCAGTTTCCATCACTTATGGGATTAAAGGTAGTATTTAAAGAAGCATAAGAAGAGAGAGAACCAATATACTTAATGGGCCAACGTCGACAGTGGGAAGCCTGACCCACAAGTATGTCACAAGACCCTTCTCTGCTCTTTTCTTCTCCAACTTTTAATCCACAACATAATTTTGGAACATCATGGCAAGGCCAATCACCTTTCTCCAATTTGAAATCGCAATCATTTACTATGTCACCTTGGGCAAACCAAAATTTTTTGAACGTTAGTTGGCCAAATTATACTCCTTTCTAGAAATAAAATCTGTACCCATCCCAATGGGCTGCCTCCACGCGACAAAATCCAAATTGGTCCTTAAACTAACAGTGACCCCTGGGAATAACTAATCCACCTATGGGGATGGGTCCTCAACCTCAGTTGACTTTACTAGCTTCGTATCCATTGCAGCAAAATACTCAGCCTCTTATGTGCCCCCAACTTCCAGCTCAACCAAATGAAAATCCTAAAAGTAGACTGATTTAGCTGATACATATTGTTGAAAATTCAGACCTTGAAATAAAACTGATGGAATGCAGTGAACTTAGGCTAAGATTAGGACACATCATCACCCTTGAGGAAAATAAAAATCAACAACAAGATGAGACAAGAACACCTGCCATAACTAAATCCTCGACTGTGACTAACACAAAAATAAAATAGGGAGAAGACACAGTCGAGTAGCAAGATCATGAAAAACTTATCATCACTTCTCCTCCATTCCCTAAAATATTAATAATACCAAAAAAAATTGTTTATCTAGACTTTGATCTCTTAGGGGAACTTAAAAATTTATGTATTAAAATTCCTCTCCTCCAGGCTATCCAATACATTGCTATTTATGCTAAAATGATTAAAGAGCTATGTGCAAAAAATCCTATGAAGAAAACAAAAGCTTCACCAACTATCCATGTCGTCGGGACCTTGTCTGATCTTCTTTTAGGTAGGGAAACACACGTAAAATATGAAGATACAGGTAATACCATAGTCACATTTCAAATATATGGCCTCTCTTTTCCAAACACACTAGTTGATTTAGGAGCAGCCATTAACATTCTCACGGCAGAAGCCTACGAAAGACTTGGTATTGCAGCTCTAGAACCGACCACCACCTTGTTGGAACTTGTTGATAGTTCGGTCATTAAACTAGAAGGAACCTTACAAGATATCATGGTTTCTGTTGACTCATGGGAATACCTTGTCAATTTTCTAGTTATCAACCCAAGAAGCCAATTAGATGGACACCCTTTAATTTTGGGACAACCTTCGTTAGCAACATTCGATTCTTACATAGTGTAATATCCCAAAGTAGGGAAAATCTACACTATTGGGAATATCTTAAGATATTCCAAATGTGGAGCTATAGCAATATGTAAACACATCAATGAAAGAGCAGTGTTTCACCAACTTCAGAAAATGTAAGAAGATCTCATAGCCATCTTATTAATGTTACAGCAGATGAATGTGTACAATATCTTGAGGAAATGATCACTCAAGCTTAGGAAAACCAACCTCAAGGGAACATGTACAAGAAATATGATATACACTGCTACATATGGAAAAGACAAGGCTATGAATGCGCAGTTTATAAGAGACACTACTACATAAAGAATTTCAATACATGGATTTAGAAATGTATGACTCAAATAATGTGTGGAGGAAAGCTCTGACCCCCGAAAAACAATGTCAAGTCAATCCTAGAAGGATTGGCTGAAATATACACAATGGCCAAAATTCTGGAGTTACAGTCACAAAACTGAGTAGAAGCTGCAACTCAAGAAATGGATGAAGATAACTAAATATGCTACATATGATGGCTGAATCTCATCCAATGGATCTCTCGGGTGAAAGGCTGATCCAATCACTGAAGATCTCACCCTCAAAAATAGTGGTGCAATACCCCACTGCAAATACACTTAGAAATAAGAGAGTCAAGGAGATGGATTGCACTGTAGGATATGGGAAGTGTTGGGCCTGATGCCAAATATGTGCAATCAGCTCTTGAATCTTCCGCACTGACCTCCCATAGGAATAGAATCTCCCTCCTCTAAAAGATAAGCCAAGGAAATGGTGTTGTGGAACCCTCCACTACAACACCCTGTAACACAACGTTTCCTGCTACAGGAATAACATTGTAGCTGAAGGAGGTGGCTTGGCCTTGAGCCTGAAATGTGGAGAGTGAAGTAAAATCTCTCAAGAGGCCTCTCAATAAGAGAGAATTATTCCTAAATAGGAAATCCCTTGTGCTAAGCAGAACAACAATCTCAGTTAAACAACTGAGGAAAGAAAATAGTCATGCAGACCAAAATCAATACTCAATAACATATCCTTCTATGGTTGCCATGTCCTCCCATTATACAAATGAAATCCTTTTTGCCTTGGCCCCCACACATTAGGGTTTCCTCCACCAAATTATCTCTCCCCCATTCACACTATGCTATCTTTTAAATTGATCCACTCCCTCTATGGCAGCGGTGTTGACTTGGTCAAACTTGACCTTGTCCTCATGCATTTGCCCCTTTTCAAACTTGAGGGTGAAAAATAGAGCTACTCTAATGATCCCTTCCACACTATGAGGGATTTTATTCCTACTCATGGGCCTTCTTACCCATTTATTCACTTCCTAGCTGATATATGAAAAACTGTTGTTCCAATTAGCTCCATGCTAATTTTGGGAACATTACAGTCCTCCCCTCCCAAATGTTGCTTGTCCTCAAGCAACTGCAAGGATAGAACTGAAGGGCCTTCTTGAGGCATGAGGCTGAAATGAATTGGGATATGCCATCCCCATATGAATCTCCCATCCCCAAGCAATCATCCATACAAAATGAATTACCATCCAACATGGCAACTCCTAAAAATCTTCCTCCACCTTTGGCTCATGCAAAATAGGTGGGCTGAAAATATTATCATGGAAGACAAGGTAGTCTACCCCAATCTTTCCTTCTCTCCACTCATGATAAGTGTAGAGTATGTGCTGATCTTGGGCTACAATAGTACTGCCCTTGAGTGGCAGAATGAAGAACAATCCTCCAAGGATATTCTCTCCATCATTAAGGAACAAGTTGACCCAAAACATCTCATCCATGATGAATAGGACATGATCATCATAGGGTATCCAAATGAGAAGTTTGCTAAAAAATTTACATGATGTTGCATGATACAAACAATGTCTTAAGTGGACACAGCGCAGTCTTTCCCACTTCAACTTCAGAAAATAGCATGGCAAGTGGTGTTTTGACAAATAGCTAGTTGTGTGAATCATCACATCTACTAGTGAATAGTAAATGAGTGAATGTGCCAACTAAGCATACAAGAAATAATCAAAGACTTGCCCATGGTTATTAAAAGGATGGTTGTCTCCACCGTAATAGTTGGAAAAATTTTGTTTATGGGGCTCAACAATAAAATTTCCCTCTTGTGGAGTAATGCATTGTATGATAATGGTAAGAAGATGCAAATACTGTGTTACATAATCAATAGATGAAAAAACAAATTTCTCACCATGTGTTGAAAGTAAAGTGATGCATGAGTACATGAATAAGTCCATGCTCCAAAAGAGAAGCATTGTTGGCCTATGAAAATAGGCTCCTGCCAACCCATAGCTCAATTCTTTGACATGATTATTGTCAAAGACTCCTCCAATAATGTTGCTGCAATTTGGAAATTCCTCCCAAAATGGAAGTAATTCCTGTTCATCTAAGGCCAAGGAGTAGCCCCTTTGCACCATGATAGTGCCATCTCCTACTCCTGCAACATCATACAATATGTGAGATGAAATCTATCCTTGCTCTCTCAAGTACAACCCAAGCAACCAAAGTGTTTGTTGCCTCCTCATGCTCTCATCATGCAAGTCATGTGATAAAGACATAATGAATGATGTGAATGTAACATCAAAACCATACATCCATACTCTTTTCTACTCAATGATGCAAGTACCCTGCCATCTCTTCTCCATCCCCATACCCTTAGGAAGAGTGTATGCCAAGTGATGGCCAAACTCCTTCAAGAGTAACCAGCATAGCCAAGCCTCCTGCTACCCAGTGTCATAGATCTGCAAGTGGCTTACTAGCCTCTTGCTCTTCATCCACATCCACTCAATCATTTGTGGATGTCTCCTTCCATCCTCCATCTTGGTACTCCTCCCATGAGGGCTACCATCCTCCCAAATCAGATTTATGTCTTCGCATTTCATGGGATATTGAAATGAAATCTTCTTAAGGATCAAGTTGATCCCATAAGGACCCAAATAGGTGGAAGGGAAAAACCTCCCATCATGATGTGTAAGTCTCAAGGAGTTTCCTACACAAACATGAGAGGTGTTATCCATCTTAAGATGTCCTCCATCATCTATATATTCCCCCTTGAATCCATAAAGATCCAAGTGTGAGGAGGGAAGAACCTCCTTATACTGTTGAATAACTTTGCACTCCATGATGTGTTGAAGTGCACCTCCAATGAAATCTCTCCATAACATCTCTCTCTCATGCACAGCCTTCCAAAACCAAAGAGGCCTTGGATCTACTGTAGGTGGAAGTTTCTCTTTGAGTTGGGGAGTGCTCATTGAGAAAGTGTCATCTAGAAAGGAGAAAGTGTTTCTCACTTCAATATGTCTACCATCTATTTCTTCTTCCTCCAAGTCTTCAAACCCCAACCTCAAGTGTGGTATGCAAATAAAGAATGGCTCATGAGGATTATGGTTCATCTCTCCCTTGAATGATTCAAGGTTGCACAGCGTAGTGCAATTCTGTTGCTCTAAATCAATAGCATGCAATGATGTAGACCCATCCATAATGTTTATTGAAATGATAAGAGATGGAAATTCTGGCATACCTTTGGAAATATTGGAAGCATCTTGTATGGTTGTAAGGGATTCCTCCTCCAATGTGTTGGCTTCCCCAACTACTGAAGTTAAAGGCTGATCCTCCATGACTGTGACAGCACTGGTATATGCCTCTTCAACTGGTGGTGAGGGCTCCTCCCTCCTTTGGCCAAATATTTTGATCATCCTTTGAGAAAACTCAGCAAGAGTAGATACCCTTGCATGGCTCCAATGGCTGAACCACTAAGTATTTTCCTCACCTTCAAGGTGCGGCGCTGAAATTTCTACAGGCTCTCTCTCTACTACTGGATGTAGTACGAAGAAAGCCTCTAGCTTCATTACACAAACCTTTGATGCACATTTGAGTGATCCATAAGAGGTTAACAATAGAAATCTATTGCCTCTCATCATTCCATAGCTATTGGGTCTTCTTTCTTACTCCAGCTGAATAAATTGTGGTAGAGCTAGAGTCTCTTTGAAGGCTCTAGGTTTAGCTCAGTATTCAGCAAGGTATTCACTTAGAACTTCAGATTCTAAGTGTTCTTCATGCTTCATGTCTCCTTATTTGTGAGAGTAGGAAGTGCATGGTCCTTCCTCTTCTCCTTCTTCCATCTTCTTAACCTCCTTGGAGATGTCCTTCCTGGATCTGAAAACTGATGAGAGTAAGCTCATCCTCTTCATCATCTTGATTTCTTCTATCTTCTTATGGATGAAACTCATAGGTTGAGCCAAATATCGTGCTTTGATACCACTATAATATCCCAAAATAGGGAAAATCTACACTATTGGGAATATATTAAGATATTCCAAATGTGGAGCTACAACAATATGTAAACACATCAATGACAAAGCAGTGTTGCACCAACTTCGGAAAATGCAATAAGATCTCATAGCCATCTTATTAATGTTACAACAAATGAATGTGTACAATGTATTGATGAAATGATCACTCAACCTTAGGCAAACCAACCTCAAGGGAACATGTACAAGAAATATGAAATACACTGCTACATATGGAAAAGCCAAGGTTATGACTGCGTAGTCTATAAGAGACATTGCTACATAAAGAATTTCAATACATGGATTTAGAAATGTATGGCTCAAATAAGGTGGGGAGCAAAGCTATAACCCCTGAAAAACAATGTCAATTCAATCCTAGAAGGATTGGCTGAAATATACACAATGGCCAAAATGTCGGAGTTGCAGTCACAAAAATTGAGTAGCAACTGCAACTGAAGAAATGGATGAAGATAAATGAAGATGCTTCATATGATGGCTGAATCTCATCTAATGGATCTCTCAGGTGAAGGTTTCACCCTACAAAATAGTGTTACAATCCCCCACTGCAAATACACTCAGAAATAATGCAATCAAGGAGATGGACCACGTTGTAGGAGATAGGAAGTGCCTGGCCTAATGCCAAATATGTGCAATCAGCTCCTGAATCTTCCTCACTGACCTCCCAGAGTAATAGAAGTGCCCTCCTCTGAAATATAAGCTAAGGAAATGGTGTTGTGGAACCCTCCACTACAACACCTTGCAACACAATGTTTCCTGCTATAGGAATAATGTTGTAGCTGAAGGAGGTAGCTTGGCCTTGAGCTTGAAATGTGGGGAATGAAGTAAAATCCCTTAAGAGGCCTCCCAAGAAGGGAGAAGGATTCCTAAATAGGAAATCCCTTGTGCTAAGCAGCACAGAAATCTCAGTTAGACAACTAAAGAAAGAAAATAGTCATGCAAGGCAAAATCAATACTCATGCAAGGCAAAATTAATGTTCCAATTAGCTCCATGCTAATTTTGGGAACATTACACATAGGCTAAGGAGAAAGATGTAACAAACCTTTTTTTATATCCCCCCGCTAAGCCAAGTCTGCCCATCCTTAAAACTCATAAACATCCACCTACATAACTGGAAGAAAACTGTTGGGACAGGGTCTCCTGCGAGCTGTGAAACTGGTCCATTTGGATACTTTTTTATTAGATTTAATCTAGAGAAGGGGTTTTGGGGTAGGTTAAAGCCCCAAAAGCATTGTAATGGGTGAAAGCATAAACCAAGGGTCTGAAAACCATGGTTTTTAGACCATAGTAAAATCTAGGCTAGATTTCTATAAATATAGGGACATTTTGTATTGTAAATGATAGGAATGATGAGCTATTGATGCAAATTGTGGTTTAAACTATTTGTTTGGATTTTGGGGAAAGGACTCCTGCTGGCTGTGTGCGCAGAGATCCAAGTTTAGCTATGTGCGGACCCTGCTACTGTGTGCGTAGATTGGGAAGGGGATTGTAAGGAAGGATTCATGAATGAATGAATGAGAAATATTGATAAAGAACTGAATCTGTGAGTACTCTTGTGCGAATTATTGGTAATTGTTTCACTGTGTATTTTATGTGTTTAAGCTGCGAAGATATGTGTAAGTGTGCTTTCGGTATCTGGATTGGTTTTGTTCTGTTCTTTTTTGTTTATGTAATGTTGTGTTACTATCATAAAGGCATATAATTATATATCTAGCACATGTGGATGCAAATAGAGACCTAATTACCCTGTGCAGAGAAAAGTAATATGGGAATTACAGGGCTTAGCGCAGCTCTTATTGCCTTACCTATACTTTCTCAGGGTGCAGAAACCTGGTTCTAGCACCCACCCATACTACTTCAGGTGAGACTTTGACCTCCGCAAGTAGGTCACTACCGAAAGGGCCACTAGTATAGGGGTTTTTGGGTAAACCTTGCACACCGAACTTGGGTCAGGACCCCTCTAGCCAAAAAATGGTTCCATTGCCGGGACC